>CM076253.1:7416737-7419237 GCA_038380765.1 Odontothrips loti
GCCTAACCAGCAGGCGCCATTCGCTCTCAGAATAGCCACATTAGACAAGAGCAGCGACCCGTATCAAAGGCAATGCGTCACGCGGTGGACCACGACTGAGAGGCGTCCCTGCCGCGGACAGCTAGCCAGAATGAAGGTCAGCTAAGAGGAATACCGGTGCGGCCCGGGGGCGCCAACCACTACTCTCCTCATCCAACGACCATTACATAACCTCGTCGGTACGGACGAACTGGTCGCCGGCCCCGGGCTGGAGGTCACAAGGTTGCAGCTTGGCCCAGTTCAGTTTTAAGGTTGTTGTTTTTTCTTTTTTTAGGACATAAAATGCTATAATGAGGCTATGAGGCCGGGTAAAAATAATGATTTTTAAAAAATATACAAAAACCCAGCGAACAAGCAAAACAAGCCACCTCCAAGAGCTGGGGGGGGGGGGGGGTAAAAACTAGGTTGAAGCTAGATGTTCGGTGTACATTCTGGCGTTCACTTCCCCCTCGTGCCTGCTGGCATTGCAGCCAGGACTACCCTCAGCGTCTCGCAATCACGGCGGACCGCCCTGACATGGACGGGGCCGGCGGGGGCCGGCGGGGCCGGCGGGGGCCGGCGGGGCTGCGGGACGTACACGGCCACACCATGTGCTTGGCTCGGCGTCGCTGCAGCGCTCCATTAAAGAAATGGCCGAGGCTGAGCAGACCCGCACGAGCAGGCGGTCTGGTCTGGTGCAGTTGTTGAATCGATGCGAGTCCTCCCCCGAATGGGACATCAAGAACAACACCAACAACCAGCGCAAACTACGTACTGCGCGGCCGTGGGACCGGCGCGGTGACGGCGAAACTTCCCGCCCAGACCGAGAGAAGACCGGGCGGGCGGGGCGAACATGAGGCTGGCCTCAAATGAGGGCTATCAGCGGCGTAACGGCCAGCGCTCGAAAAACCGACGGAAGTTTGCCGTTTCAGCACTTCTTCTTCTTTTTTTTTTTTTGGGAGGCGGCACATGGAGATACCAGCAGCGCGCAGGGCGATGCGAGCATATTCATCCCAAGGGGGCTGTCTGAGAATTACACGTCTTACGGCGGAGGACAGGGACCTGTTGAGGCGCCGGCGCCACCCGGTCCATGCATATCTTAATCCCCTCAGCGCACCTGGGGGGACGCGGGGTGGTCGTAGATAGACAACCCGCCGTCAGATCCCGCAGCCGTTCTACCCCCAGTCGGTTATTGCCGACTAAAACTAACAGTCCAAAAACAAACAATAGACAATTTAAAAAAAATGTTCGGATGCATTAGGGGCTCCTGTGACATAGGACGGCCGGCAGGACACTGGCGGGGCGGCAGCAGAACCCCACCCAGGGCGATTTCCGCAGTCTTCGAAAATTAACGAGATTGAGCTGGGCTGCTGGGCCTAACCCCGCACAGCAGCAGCAGCAGCAAAGGCGGCCGGGAAAAGGGGGCGCGCGTTTATCCGGAATAATTTTCTGCAAATTGCCGTCAAGCTACCATCGGCACGGCGCGGTATGGCGCCGCTCCATCTCTCTCTCTCTCTCTCTCTCTCTCTCTCTCTCTCTCTCTCTCTCTCTCTCTCTCTCTCTCTCTCTCTCTCTCTCTCTCTCTCTCTCTCTCTCTCTCTCTCTCTCTCTCTCTCTTTCTCTCTCTCTCTCTCTCTCTCTCTCTCTCTCTCTCTTTCTCTCTCTCTCTCTCTCGGCCGCTCCATCGATATATACTGCCGAATCCAGTTGGCCCCGCGCAGGACTTTAATGAACTCTCCGCCTCAACTAACCGCGCCGAACGCCCGCGCCGAACGCCACGCCACGCGCAGCCCCGTGCCGCCACGCGCCGCCACGCTGACTGCAGTCAGGCCTTGTTCGCCGTGATTTATTCCCCCGGGCGTGCGACTTCGCAATGCGACTCGACGGAAGCTGAATAAATGTGGAACACTCCATGCCCGCCCGCCATGGACCCGAGACCCGCCCAGCCCGCACACTGCTGTGTTTTTTTTTGTTTTCTCTCTCTCTCTCTCTCTCTCTCTCTCTCTCTCTCTCTCTCTCTCTCTCTCTCTCTCTCTCTCTCTCTCTCTCTCTCTCTCTCTCTCTCTCTCGTCTCTGCCGATTCCTCCCTTCTGTTTCCATTCCCTATATCTACTACTCCCATCCCAGGAAAAGAGAGGACAGGGGGGCAGAAGCACAACCAAACCTTCTGTTTCCATTGTTCTTCCTATATCCAAGGACGCCACCCTACTCCCATCCCAGGAAAAGAGAGGACAGGGGGGCAGAAGCACAACCAAACGGACAAAAGAAGAAAAAAAATACCGTTATTTACTAAGGGTTTGCGATTTCGGTGTTGTTCTTCTTCTCGGTGCGCTCGGGTCCAAGGACGCCACCCTCTGGGACAGGATTCTCCCTCTCTCTCTCTCTCTCTCTCTCTCTCTCTCTCTCTCTCTCTCTCTCTCTCTCTCTCTCTCTCTCTCTCTCTCTCCCTCCAGGCCGCGGGACGGGTGCCCTGGGAGATGGA
>CM076253.1:7424237-7439237 GCA_038380765.1 Odontothrips loti
GCGGAGGGGCCGGAGGGGGCGCGCTCTGACCGCTCTGCTGCTGCGGGGGCGCCGACGCATTTCGGGAACATTATTTCCGAATACGGAAAGTGATGGTGGCTCAGGACACTGTGAGCGCTTAGCCCGGGCCGCCGCCGCCCAGCAATACTCCACAAGAACTACCTGCATATTCCAGGGGTTTGTTGGCGGTGCAGCGTGAGGCAGCCGAGACACTGTCCTGGAGCCCCTCCACCGTCCCCGCTCGAGAACGGTCTCCAGAGCGCCAGAGCCGTCTCCAGCTCCAGGGAAAGTAGTGCGAGATCGAATTCGGCCTTAAAACGGGCCGGAGATTTATCGGCGACGGCGAGCGCCGAACCAAAACGGAGCACCAGCCCGGCCTGGAGCTGGAGCCTGGAGCTGGAGCTGGGGCGTGGGCTGGAGGCGGGACAGAGGCAGGGCCGAGGAGGGTGGGGGAGCCGTGGGCGCCAAGCCATTCCGAATATCATCTCATCTTTCATTTTTCGGAGGCGGGCAGGCGGCCGAAAGGGGCGGGGAGGGGTCTAACAAGATCGCCCGCCGCAAGCGTTTATATAAACGACACCACCTTCTTCAGGAAAGCGGAGAAGCGGGGGAGGAAGGGGTGGGCTGCGGGCGGGGTGCGGGCGGGGTGCTGCGGGGAAGGGAGGGGTGCAGACGCACTTAGGCAGGACAGGGTTCCAGATCGTGTTCACCTTGCTGATCTCTTTTCCTTGTTTCGCAGCAGCGCATGTCATACACAAAAGGTGCACCGCACCACCCCCACCACCCCCACCCCTCCCGGCGGACGACGCAGTCTGGCGTCGCACCCCCTGCCGCCGACACCACGTCTCGCCAACGGCGGCCTTCAAGTCCAGTTAACCCCACCAGCCACTCCGGCGCCCCCTACCCCCCCCCCCCTCTCTCTCCCACCCGGTGCCCGGAGGCGCCACACCCTTCCGATCAGCAGCCAGCGTGGCGCCTGTATGTACACTAGCTCAGTCCAGGTTTAGAGCGCCCCGGGTTCGAACACCTTCCGCTTTGATGCGTGTTTGTTTTCGCTCCAATAGCCTCCGCCCCAGAAGCCCCCACAGAAACGACCGCGATGTAAACGACCGACAAGGGCGGTATTCGAACCCGCCCAGTTTCGGTTTGGCGCAGACCTGAAGAACCGAATCGATGTAGGAGCAACGGGGCCGGGTCTTTGGGGACAGCGAGCGGCCGGCGGCGGGACCTTGCAGCTGCGCTCCCCGATGTATATACACACGGCCACTCCGGCGCAAACTGTCCGACGCAGAGACCGCAACGGTCCCCACAATCAGGCGACCCGAATAGTTGATTGTTATTTCTGAGCAGGCGGCCGGCCACGGCCCGGCCACGGCCGGCTCGTACTGCCGCCGGCGTGTGCCATACGCCCCAAACTGCGGCCCCGCCGGCCCCGCCGGCCCCCCAACCTACCCAAAGCATCCCACAGGGCTCCGCAGGCCCCGCAGGCCCCGCAGGCACCGCGGCACTCCGCAGTTTGTTGCAAACTGTGCGGAGGGGGCACGGGGCAGAGCCGGGGCCGGGCCATACAGGGCGATAGCGGCCGGGCAATCACAACAAAGGGATCGCCGCACGCATTTGAACCGCAAACGGCCCTCAAAATCAGCTTCATTTTTAGTGCCGGGCGGGGAAGGTCGCGGGTTCGAATACCCGAGCGCACGCCGACAGAAGGCGAACGAGGCAGGCCTGCGGAGCGCGGGGGCTGGGATGTAGACGGGGAGAACACACAACACACATTCGGGTAGGGGCAGACAGGTTAGGGAAAGCAACCCACCCCCTTGAAAAGACACGCGAAAAGACATGCGTAGAGGTGGATGCCGACAGGAAAAGAGACACGGAGAAAGGAAGATAGAGAGAGAGAGCGAGAGGGAGGGAGAGAGAGACAGAGAGAGAGCAGGGCCGTAGGCGAGGCCAAGGCGGTGACGACACCATGAATAATTCAAAAGGTGCAGAAATGAGCAGGAGCCCTCCAGGGTGTACTCATTACCAGAGCGGGACGCCGGAGGCTCGAGCGGAGGCCCCACGAACGCCCCGCCGGGGGCCTCCCCGCCGTTCCCCCCCCCCTCCCGGGCACAGCCCCCCCGCCGGGCCCCTCCAACCAGGATGGGCGAGGCATGGAGAAGCGTGGCGCAGCGCCGACCCGAGGCCAGGTTGGGCCTTGGGGTAGAGTACGTAGAGGACTTGTGTAGCGCGGCGTGGCAGAGTGCCGACACAGTCCCTGCGGCCCCGCCCGGCCCCGCCCGGCACGGCGTAGGTGTGCGTAGGCTTCGTACCGCGCCGAGCCGCGCGCAACGCACCCCCCGCCTTTAAATGTGCCTCGCAACGAGCCACGCGCTGCTGCTAGTTACGTCGCGGCTAAACACCCCTCGTAGCCCGCCTCTCTCTCTCTCTCTCTCTCTCTCTCTCTCTCTCTCTCTCTCTCTCTCTCTCTCTCTCTCTCTCTCACTCTCTCTCTCTCTCTCTCTCTCTCTCTCTCTCTCTCTCTCTCTCTCTCTCTCTCTCTCTCTCTCTCTCTCTCTCTCTCTCTCTCTCTCTCTCTCTCTCTCTCTCTCTCTCTCCCTCTCTCTCTCTCTCTCTCTCTCTCTCTCTCTCTCTCTCTCTCTCTCTCTCTCTCTCTCTCGCCTGGCAGGTAGGCAATGCGTCGCTCCGTCGAGCACGGCTGGTGGGCTCGTTGCCTACCCTCGAGTTCGCAGGCGCACTGGAGCACTGGCAGCGCAAGAGCAACAACAGCCGGGGATATCGGATTGGACCCCCGTCCCCCGCGCTGACCAACATTTCTCGCCAAGTAAGTGGTCCGGTCAGTTCCGGGGCCTGCGTGGCTGCTTGGCCCGGCGGCGGCGCCGTAGTCACCAACAAGTTTAGCCGAGCCCGAGGGGGCGTCAGGGCGCAGGCAGGCAGTCCAGGTCGGCCAGACCGGAGCTGAGGGGCCGTGCGCTGCTAGAATGGCCCGGAGTGGGGCCCGGCAGGGGGCCGGCAGGGGGCAGGCAGGGGGCCGGCAGGGGGCCAGCAGGGGGCCGGCAGGGGGAAGGGGGCCGGCAGGGGGCCAGCAGGGGGCCAGCAGGGGGCCAGCAGGGGGAGGGGGCGGGAGGTCCCACCGGCACTTTGACGGGATGGGATAATATCCCCCTTTACCCGGCGTGTTACGGCCGACATTACAGGCTCCGCCCCGCCAGGAGGCGCCCCCATCGCCGCCACGCCGCCGCCGCTGCTGTGCCGTCAAGCCTTCTTGTCTCCTCCGCCGGGGCCCAGATGGCCTGCCCGGGGACCCTGCGGGACCCTGCGGGGGCCGGGCGGTGAGTGGCCAAAGGTAAGCGTGAGACGGCGGCCGAGCAGCGGCGGCGGCGGCGGCGGCAGCGGCACGACAGGGCACGGCACGGCACGTGCGCGCGCCAAACTTGTGCGGGGGTGGGAAAAAAAAAAGTTAGGGGAGGAAAAGTTTTTACGATTGGGACGAATGACGTCAATACCACCGCTGGGGCTGCGGCTGCTGCCGAGGTTACCGATAGAGGGGCTGCAGGAGCCGCCGCTGCCGCCGCCGTCCGCGCCTCACCTGCTACCAAACGAAACGAGCCGGCGGGAACAGCTTTGGCGGCCAGCAGAAACAACTACTACCGCACGGTCCGACTCCCTCTCAAGTCACGGCACAAAATATGGATTTCGAATTCCGAGTCCGGCGACTTGATAGGAAAAAAATTAATTCTCTCAGAAATGATTTTTTTTAAATATATTTCTCGACGTTTCGTGAAATAGGAAAATACTTCTCGGCCCTTTTTTTCACTTTTTGCGCGTTTTTGTGACCACACACAAACAAATTCAGCTACAACTTTTATTAAATTTATCCGTTCCTATGATAGTACTATAGAATCCAAAAGTATGGGCCACTTTACACTTCTAGGCACTCCTTTTTCAGGGGAAAGGGGGGGGGGGAGGCGAAGCTGGTGGATAGCGGAAGGAAATCCCATCGGGAGGGAGGGGGAGTGGGGAGGGGGGGACGAAAACGTGCGCACGGCCCGGGATTATTCTCATATCGCCGAGGCTGCTGGTCCCGGCCGGAGCAAACACGGGGGCAAAGTTTGCCATTCGTTCCTCAATACGACGCACAGTGGCGCGGCAGTCGATACGAAAGCGCGACGCCAGCTCGTTCCACAGAGCGCGGGGCCAACTGTAACAGTTCGGCCGAACCTAATTAGAGCGCGTACCTCTCTCTCTCTCTCTCTCTCTCTCTCTCTCTCTCTCTCTCTCTCTCTCTCTCTCTCTCTCTCTCTCTCTCTCTCTCTCTCTCTCCCACAGCCTCAACTAGTCGGCCTGGCCTGGCGTCCGCGGCACAAATCTTTCCCCATAACGTTCGTCACGTCGTCATCCCCCCCCCCCCCACAAACACACATCGATTACATTAATTAAATAATTTATAGCGTCGCGACACGATTTTCAACGACGCGCGTCGACCGGCTGAGCGAAATTACCGCGTTTTGTGTGCAAAAGGGTGGTGGGAGTATAAAATATGCGGGGGGACAGCAGATACGCGGGACCAGGCCATCATACATTACGCGCAGCACAAATTTGTAATACGTCCGCGCGACATGCTCGCTATCACACACACACACACACACACACACACACACACACACACACACACACACACACACACGGTATCTCTGCGAGGCTTCACTGCGCCTGTGTGAGTGTGTTTGCACATATCCAGCGCCCGCGCCCGCGCTCACACACAGCGTGGACTACAGGAACATGGCTTGTATACGTTCGTAGCATATAGCGTACGGTCAATACTAGATGGTATGTATTTTGCAGGTACGTAACCCTTGTGTGTGTGTGTGTGTGTGTGAGAGAGAGAGAGAGAGAGAGAGAGAGAGAGAGAGAGAGAGAGAGAGAGAGAGAGAGAGAGAGAGAGAGAGAGAGAGAGAGAGAGAGAGAGAGAGAGAGAGACTAAAGCGGTAGGGACCGAGATGTAGCGAAAAAGGACCAAGGGCGTATAGGTCCGGTGCTGCTGCTGCTGCTTTGCATGACTGCAGTAGAGAGAGCTGAGGCCATGTCCGAGCAAAAGGAGCCAATGGAGGGCATGCCGTGCTAGTCCAAGTGGGTGGGGGTGGGTAGGGGTGGGAGAGGAGGGGTGGGTGTAAGCCGGTCTGCTCCTTACCCCCACGGCGGCATGGTAATGGCGCCTTGGTGACCCTCCGGCCGCTTGGGGGCTCCGGACAGCGACAGTGTCATTAGGGGCCGATGTGCTGGACAAGCCCCCCGCAGTGCCGAGGCCCCCCGCCGCCCCCGCCGCCCCCGCCGCCCCCGTCGGGCCCCAGGGACCGGCCTCCGGCGTGATAAGCCATTGACTGAACCGCAAGGCGCTCCGAACTCCCAGCCACACTGCGAGCTCCTTTAGAATTTGATGATTTCATCATACAGTCCCCTTGTCTTTCCAAGCACTATTCCACGTTGAAAAAATAATAATTCAAAAGTTGGAGTTTTTTTTTTCAAATGTTGTATACGCAAATGTTGCATATGCAAAAATTCAAAAAGGTTAGTTTTTTTTTCTATGTGTCAAACATGGAGTCTAGTGCCGCGCTGATAGGGTAGTCCAGCGCGGTACTACGTGGTGCTGCTGCTGCCTCGACATCTCTCTGTTGTGGCACTTTACGGCATCTGTGCAGCTGACTACTCGGGGCGGGGCCCCTGCTGTGCCCGGACGGTCGTTTGGCGCCTGTGTCTAGCGCTCCCCCGCACGCCTAGCGGGGCCTAGCGGGGCCTAGCGGAGCCTAGCGGAGCTGAATTAGATGAGCGCCGCTCCTCTCCGCTACAGAAGGTGCAGGCTTCAGTGTGGCGGAGGGCGGGGCGGGGCGGGGCGGGTCGTGATGGCGGTACAGCGGCAGCGCACTCAGCAGAGCCCCTGCCAGCCCCCGCCGGGCCTCCCGCCGCACAACGGTGCACGATGGGTTGCCTACCCGCCCGATGGCAGGCGGCCCCGCGAACCGCCCACAGAAAACTTCATCTTTAAAACAATATAATATTTTTTCTTTAAATCCTCCCTCCCCGCCTGGCTGGAGTACGGCCCCTGGCTGCACGCAGGGAGCAGGGGGTGCGACGGGCACCCGCAGTGGCAGCGGGGAGCCTTCCGGGCTGGCAGAGACGGAGTATGCGACGGCCCGGCCTGAAACACAACGCGTGGCCCGGCGGGGGCGGCGCGGGGGCGGCGCGGGGGCGGCGCGGGGGCCGGCGCGAGGTGGAGCAATCCGTGCGGAAACAGCCCTGTGTGTACAAGGCCCCGGCCTCCGCCCCCCAGGCCTCCGACCCAGACCCCTGCGCACACTCAAGCATGCGCTAACATTTTCTGCGTTCCTTTCCCACAAAATTTTCTTAAAAACTTAAAAAACAATTTAAATACCGGTTTGGTCGCAAAATAGGCGAAAACACATATATGATAATATAATCTCAGCAAATGTTTCATGCAGAATTTTCGCGAGCGTCTATACGTGTGTGTGTGTGTGTGTGCATGCGTGCGTGCGTGCGTGTGCCCGTGGCGGTGGCGTTGCACGCACCACACCGAGAAGATGTCACCCGCTATTAGCCGCTAATGATTCGAGGCCGGGCCCGCCGCTCGTTAAGACGCCGCTTTCAGCTCCGCCACGGCGGCGGCGACTGTTCCAAAATTTTCCCCCGCCTCCACCCGCACTGTGCGTCAGAGTGAGACGGCCTGCTCATCTCTCGTACTGTGAGGAGGAGTGAGACCGCGGCGAAAGCGCCGCCGGCGACGTTTGAACTCGGTTGGACCCGCCCATCCCGCGACAGTGTCCGCGTTCTCTCCGGGCAAGGGGGGCCGGAGGGTGGCTAACGGGCAGAGCGGGATAAAATTACCACTCGTTTGTCAGCTTGTCACACGGCGGCGGCGGTGCCTTGGCCGGCTGGCCGCTACGCGCCGCTCCGCACGGAGGACAATTAAACTACCATTCCTGGGCGCCCCCCGGCGGTAGCAGCAGCAGTAGAAGCGGGAGCGGGAGCGGCAGCAGCAGCAGCAGCAGTGGCTGCGGGGCCGGGTGTCGTGGCGCTGTGCAGCACCGATATTACAGCTACCAAGTCTCTAATAACATTCCACGCGTTCCGCCGGCCCCGCCCCGCCCCTCACCGCCCACCCCGCCCCGCTCGCAAAAACAACTTGGGCACACGTCGTTCCAGCAGGGGGGATAATAATAAAAAGAGAGACGCGCGCTGCTGCCGCCGGGATTCGAACCCGGGGAACACGCGTCGGCGCGCCGCTGCACACATGTGCGCCCGCAGCGCTTCTTACGCCGGGCGGTCAGCCGCGTCCGCCCCTGGTTGTTCTTGCTGAGGGTCTTGTTGTCGTTGGCGCAGCCCGCCCGGCTCTCGGCGCGGCCCCCGCGGCCCCCGCGGCCCCCGCGGCCCCCGCGGCCCTCAGGGCCCCCGCGCAGCCCGGCTGGCTGGCTCCAGACGATACTTTTCACGGTGGCGAGAATTATCATTTATATTCATAAAACTTCGGACCGTATTTCTCTCGAGTCTCAACTTCATTCTTTTTACCAGCATGAAAACAATGGGAGTAATTAAAAAGTTTGGCTGGTCCGAGGGGGCTGCTGTAGGGGGGGGGGGTTCGGGGGGCCGCTGTCAGGGAGATAGGGCGTGTCTTCGCGTTCGGGGACCGCGCACCACCACGCCGCACCCCGTCAGAGAAGATAGTCCGGCATAATCTACTACTGCTGGCCTCAGTGACCGTCAACAATTGCCCCCCCGGCGGGGCCATCCCAGCGAGCCCAGCGAGCCCAGCGAGCCCAGCGCCGCACCAAATCTGCGTGGCGAGCGGCTTATTGAACAAGTTTTGTGTGGCAGAAGGGAACAGAACAGAACAGTGCGGTGTGGAGTTCACGGCCGGCCGCCCGCTTCAATGGCCTCCCGTTCCGACCACAGCGCAGGACCCGGAGTAACACACACAGGGCGTGGCGTGGCGTGGCGTGGCGGGGCGTGGCGGGGCCGCGCTTATCAGCGCTGCGTTTTGTAAACCAAAAATGTTCTAAGAGCGCCGCTGCCTCGCTATCTCCGCCTGCACCGCCCGCACGCGGGGCTGGAACAGACTTGAGCCGCGTTAATCTGGCCGCGGGTCTGGCCGGGTCGAATCGTCGCGATAATCCACACGGCTGCCCCGGCCAAAGTCGTGCGCGGACCCGAGCGGACCGCTGTGTGGCCGGAGTTTGTCCCGAGGAGGGCGGGGCTGCGTGGGCCCTGCTGGGGCTGCGTGGGCCCAGCTGGGGCTGCGGGGGCCCAGCTGGGGCTGCGGGGGCCCTGCTGGGGCTGCGGGGGCCCTGCTGGGGCTGCGGGGGCCCTGCTGGGGCTGCGGGGGACACTCATGTGGTCCACAGTCACAAACATTTCCCTGCTGCGATGAGCTGACGACCCGGTACCTCACGGCGATGCAAACCACCCCACTCCATTATTCACCAAGTTCGGGCGGGGGCCCTCGACGCCCGCGCGGGGGCTCCGCCGGCAGCGATAATGAAGCGGCAAAGATTATATAGGGCGTCCTTGCTCGATGCTAATTCCCAGCGTACTTTTTCCACCCGGCCGTCGCGTAAAATGCAAAACAGCCGCGGCGGCAGCGGTGCCCGGCGGAGCCCGGCGGAGCCCGGCGGAGCCCCTGAGCCGGCCGTGGGGATCAGGCTGACGGCGACCCCCCCGATATCGGGGGATAACGGCTGCCATCGGCGGGGCGGCCTGGACGGGGGCCACCATCCCATCCACTGTGATCAGCGGCGGCACAGCGACGCGGCCGCAGCAGATGACCCCCCCCCCCCCCCCCCGGCCACGAATGCATTAAGGCGCCCGGAAAGAAAAACAACACCCGAGTCCAAGACTAGGTAGCGCCTGCGAGCGCCTGGGTAGGCCAGCCCGCACGACGCGCACGCCCGCACAAGTCGTGGTTGCCTACCCAGCGGGCGCTGCCTGTGTTCAGACGGGCCGAATTAGGTTCACGCTCGCGATGTGGCGTGTCGCCTTCAGACGTGTAGCCTGAGGCGTGCAGCTATACAGCACGGGCAGGGGACGCCGAAAAGCGTTGCAAACGGCGTCTTTGAAAACGGACCAAGGAGCACAGAGACAGAGCAACGTCGCGGGCGTGCTTTACTGACGGTGCACGCGGCGGAGAAGTGCAAGGAGTTGCACAACAGAAACAAGAGAGAGAGAGAGAGAGAGACACGCTTTGCTTTGGTGATTAAGGACTCGTGTACGCCTACGCGCGCGCGTGTCTGTGTGCGAGAGGATGTGCGGAGATAGAGAGAGAGAGAGAGAGAGAGAGAGAGAGAGAGAGAGAGAGAGAGAGAGAGAGAGAGAGAGAGAGAGAGAGAGAGAGAGACAGAGAGAGAGAGAGAGAGACAGAGAGAGAGAGATGGGGTTGGCGAGAGAGAGAGAGAGACAGAGAGATGGGGGAGCCACCGCTATGTCCCCATGAATAAATCTCCATGCCATTTCCGGTAATAGGCGGCCTTGCGATGCTCTCTCGCACTCTACGCATCTCTCTCTCTCTCTCTCTCTCTCTCTCTCTCTCTCTCTCTCTCTCTCTCTCTCTCTCTCTCTCTCTCTCTCTCTCTCCCTCCCCCTCTCGCCGCACCATAAATGGCGGGGTGAAAATTGGTATTTAAGTGCATTAGCCGTCGCGCACACGAGAGGAGGCGTCACCGTTAAGTACTGACTGACATCGCGGCCTTCCGTCTGATTGTGCGACAGGTCATTTCATATATGTGTGTGCTGCACCCACTTTAATTATGCTTGACTATAGCCCCCATTGCTTTTATTTCATTTTTTTTAAAATGTACCTGTTTCTTTGGCCTGGACTTTACCTCCCCCCCCCCCCCCCTTCGCGAACGCTGCTCTCTTATGTGTGTGCTTGTGTGTGTAAAGGGGGAGAGGGGGGCGGCGGAAACACAAAAAATTCACACACAGTACATATACATCAGCATCAACTGCTCGCGGTGGACGGTCCGGGCGCGTTGTTAATATTGTACGGCAAACAGGCAGGCCGCCGAGCCGCGGCGCGCCATCACACGTCGGCAGAAAAAAAAATTCCCATTTTTTCCGGGGGGGGGGGGGGGGGGGGCGGGTACGCCGGGACGGGACATGAATCAACGAAAACATTGTCCAGCCGGCCATGGTGTTTTAGCCCCGCTTAGCACAAGGCTAATGAACAAAGAGGCCTTTCATGGCGGCGGAGCATCACTCCATGGCGTTCACACTATGGCGTGCTGCCCCAGCCTCCACTGCAGTGTGAGACAGCTGAGCTGACCGTTCTGATCTGCACCGCCCTCAAGGTCCCTAGGACACATGAGTCCCTTCGAGGGTCGATCCTTCAGGGTCCGCCTTTGGGACCGGCGGTCCCACGTGGCCTGAACTGTTGGCGTCAATGTGCACTGTAAATCGTACGATAGCAACGTTCTGTCCCCCAGAATTTCGTCGCTGTGGCGAAACTGATCTGGCAGAAATGCCCACGGATGTGACATGAGGAGTTTTTTAGTTGCACCAACGAAGAGGTGCATGGCGGTCACTAAACTAATATTTTTTCTGGTTTTCGTTTCTGCAACGAACCTCTTAGTTGGAGCAGCAACGTTTTGTTCGTACAAATAAAAAGTAATTCCTGCAACCAAATTTTAGTACTCATAACCAAATTTTACTGGTCTGGAAATGAACTAAAAAATAATAGTTCCGGCCGACTGAAAGAAAATAATGCAGTGGGGACAGAAAGGCCGAGCAGGGAAAGGCCTCTCGCCGAACTGCGCGCACGAACATATCGGAGATCAACAAGGTCCTGCTGCTGGTCGGTCCTGGCGGGATCCTGGAGAAGGCCCGGAGGCTGTGGGGTGTGGCCCTGCAATCGATACGCGTCCGCTAGCCTCGGCGGAGCCAGGCGGAGCCCTCGGTTCGGCCGCCGCCGCACAGATGGCGCCACAGCCGCGGCCGCCGGCCCCACCCAAAGGGACCCGAAGGGACCCGAAGGGACCCGAAGGGATCAAGAGTCCTCGCTTTTCGACGTCCCGCAGCCACCAACGCGGCCGGCCCAGCCCGGGCGCCACGCGCGATGCGGTTGCAGTCGCAGCCTCATTCACAATGAAAAAAAAAATGAAAAAAAAACACGATTCCACAAAGTGAAATCCTAGGAGGCCTGAAGTAGAGTCAGACGATATTGCCGAGATTTTGCGTATGTGACAAACGGGATCTGGAAGGAGAGGAGACTAGAATGAGTGAGAAGTGTGAAGAACAAAATATTAATGAATGATTCGTTGAGAAAATATTGCATAAATATTGGAACGCTATCAAAAAGAAAAAGAACTGTATTTTTTGGGCAAGTTAAATAATTGCTAAGCGAAAAAGTTTGTCGGGAGAGAGTTTAGAATTTCGTGGGAAGATTGGCAGCGGTAGTGTTCTAGGCTCTTACCAGCAAGCAGCTGGCATTCTTACCACTGGCTACTCTGGCTAGCCCTAGTCTCGCTCAGGGTCTCAACTGCATTCTCAATCTGTACGCTTACAATGCAACGCGGCGCCCCGCGGTTGCTACAACAGTCACCGTGTGATCGAGAGCGGTCTCTGGCGGTCGACGATAGCGCGATCTGTCGGCTGGGCACGGAACTACTGACCTAACCCTTTATCCGATGAACTTACAAATATTTATTCTCAGCTCACATTGAATGACAGGAGTACTAACTACTTTTCAACGTCTCGGGCAGGCATGAGAACGTTTATAAATCTTACTATCAAACACTCGTCCACATCTTGGCTGGTCCACTGGGTTGGAAATTTTTGAAGAGTATGACATAAAGCTACAACACTCATTGCACAGCATTGCTTCCCAACATTTTTAAACACTCCATCAAATTGATTAGTTGTTCCTTGAGGAACCTTCATAATCCAGTTTCTTCACGTCACAACCACAATGAAAATTTTCGCGCACAACTCAAAACAGATGAAACCGACGTCGGTGTCATCAATTGTTTTTGTTTACCATCACCCGTCGTCGTCGTCATGGTGCCTACAGCCCAGCGGGAACCGAACCCGCGGCCTTCCACAAACGTGGAAGATACATGCGGCTCGCGGGATAGGGCAGGGGAAGCGTGGCACAGGCGCGGTCGGCGCAATATGGAACTGCGCGAAACTGAGTTTGCGGAAACCGGGGCGAGCAGCGCCGAGAGCTGGCCGCGAGAGCAGAGCCGGAGCACAGCGAGAGCCGCACATTGAATTCCCAGGGCAAGAGCGCATGCCCTCAATCCAATTTATTACGGAAACGGCTCTCGTAATTCGGAAAGTCTGCTTTGGTCCACCGCGCCCTACCCCGCAAAAAAAAAGGAAAAGCAAAAAAAGTAAGAAAAATACATAAAACAACGAGAGCGAGATAACTCGGGCGCACTGCCAGTCACGCCAAACGAAGTCACGGCAAACGCACAATTACGGGTATTCAATCCCATCCCTCGCGCAACCCAATAATTTCCCACTAAGGCCCGGCCTCGCTTTCATCTTGACGGGCTCTGCTGTGTTCCTTGTCGGAGGGCCGCGGAGGCGAGAAAAGGGGGAGAGGAGGCATATCGAGAGCCGGCGCACGCCCGGCGGCTATCTTACAGACGGCCAGACCCGCAGTGCACTCATATAATCCCAAGCGGGAGAAAAATGAGGGACGGAAAATTAAAACGGGTCAAAATAATAACGCACATGGGCACGCTCTGGCCTGGAGTGGTGTGTGTGGGAGGGGGAGGGATCTGTTGCAAGTCCCACCACGTAGAACAGCAGCATGTGCAAGCCAAGGATTTCTCGTGGGAGCTGCGCCACAATCACCTACATCAACACACACGCACGCACACATACACACGGTTTATTTCCGACGCCCTGCGAAAAACGTTTCGTTTCCAATCCAATGATAGAATGGTTATAGAGTCCCGTGCTGCAGTAAGAAATTATTTCTACTTTTTTACAGTTGCCCTTCCGCAACACCGTAAACTATTTCCGACGAACTTGCGGGTCACACTGAGTAGGTACTCTAAAAAAGAGTTTCGGCAATAATTCACTGTGTATTGCACGTGCGTGTGTGTGTGTGTGTGCGCGCGCGCGCGCTCCCCGCCTCCGAGCTTAGCCTGTCATCTCCGCAAATAAGTCACACGAGAGCAAATATTAGCAACACTACGACCTGCGCCTGGGAGGTAGGCACCGCGAAATGCATGGCATACATATCAGGCAGCTGTGCTATCTCTGCTGCGCTGCTTCTCCAGAGCGTGGGCGGCGCTCGGGGCGGCGCGGGCGAGGCGGGGCGGGAGGGCGGACAAAGTTTGGCGATTTGAAATTTGTGCCGGAATAACTAACTTTTTTTTTTGCTGCATATAAAACGAGAGGGGAGGAGGAAAAGAAAGCGCAAACATGGCGGAAGAGAAGGAGCCTTACGCGCCGGGCTCCCATTCCGCGAGATGGACTGCTGATGTCGCACAAGTGTAAATAAAAAAACGGAACACGAACGTAACCGCAATCACACAACACTGCAATTTATATTTTCAATGCAACCAAATCAATAAAATCATTGTGTGACAAAAGTTTTGTGATGCCTTATTTCTGTATTGCTGCGAAATGATGACAACGTCAGTAAACCCATAGAGCGTTCTCTCTCTCTCTCTCTCTCTCTCTCTCTCTCTCTCTCTCTCTCTCTCTCTCTCTCTCTCTCTCTCTCTCTCTCTCTCTTTTTTTTTTTTGAGCCCTGTGTATGATCGTCCCGTAATGAAAGGGACAATTGAAAGGGGAGGGGGGCAGCGAAGTGAACACGACACCCTTGCATTGGCAGCCGGACATGTCACGCGTCACACACATACTCCGCGGATCTAGTTTTTGCCCTCCGCTCCCGTTGGCTTGCAGAAGCTTCGCTGCTTCTAATTCGGAGTGTTTGCTGTGCAGTGCTGCTGCCGGCCCGCTCGCCCCGATTCCCGATTTCCGGTCGGATAGAAACGCCAATGGATGCAACTAGCTTTAAAAATAAAAAAAATACATGAGTTTTTGAGAGGACTCGGAGATCCGCCTGGAAACTAGAAACACTGCGAGAGAGAGAGAGAGAGAGAGAGAGAGAGAGAGAGAGAGAGAGAGAGAGAGAGAGAGAGAGAGAGAGAGAGAGAGAGAGAGAGAAAGAGAGAGAGAGGGAGAGAGAAGCTGCTGAGGGCCGACAGGGCCGACGGGTCAGGCCGATGGGCGTAAGTTAGACTAGTTTGAAAAGTCGGGGCGAACGGATTTAAGGACGGTGAGGCGGGCAAAGATCTGCAACGAACGGTCCGGCCGGTCCGACTAGGCTGCAGACCTAATCCGGACCGCTTGCTGGCTGGCGGTTCAGTTCGGTTTGGATCGAGCGGTTTGGCTGTAAGCCGTTCGGGAACACAGTCCACGTAACTGGTCCTATCTTCGACTCCCTCATTTTTATCGCACCCATTTGCCGTTTTTTTTTTTTTCACTTTTTCGGACGGAGCGAACGATGCGAATACAGCACTTATTTCTCACAAGAAACCGTTAACTAATTTGGGCCGATAAAAATGCTAGATGGTGGTGGTACTCGAATGCATGTCAGTCTGGCGTTCGCCAAGTTGCTACTCTAGGCGTGCGAGAGAGATAAACTTTCACGGAACGGTTTGTGTGTGCAGTTGACTCTCTCGTACAAGAGGAGCGCCGGGACCGGCCAAACCGTTCGTTGCGGATCTTTGGAGGCGAGCAGGCTGCGAGGCGAGGGGGCCTCTAGCCGGGCTGGGCCGGGCTGGGCCGGGAAGTCGGGCGCCCGGGCAGGGCCCCTCCCCCCGCAGGGACGGCGTGTAGGCAACACGCAAAGCATTGATTGAGGCCGTGGCAGGAGGCGGCAGGCACCGGACAAGGCCCGGACGGATGGCTGCGCGGCCCTCCCAGACGGGGTAATTGTTTGAGGTAATTCGCACCCACTGCCTCTCTCTTTGT
>CM076253.1:7444237-7489237 GCA_038380765.1 Odontothrips loti
TCAAACCTCAAACGTAACACGGCCTTCCTTTTGCTATGCAGATTTGCACCTCAATTAAGATAATTTTAGAAGCTGCCGCATTGCCGTCGCGGCATAAAACTGTGCGAGGGGACACGATGGAAGGAGGGTTTCTCCTATCAGGGTTTTCAAGTGAACGGAAAAAGAGGGTGTTCAGTGAGAAGCATAAGGGAGCAGCGGCCGGGCCTCCAAAACTTTTCGTTTATCTCTTGTTGGGACTTTGAGATTGGTGAAGAGATTGGTGAAGTTGGGTGAGTTTGAGCCCCATGTCCGTGTCCACGTCCCTGCTTACACTGCTCGCCGCTAACCACCGCAGAGCCCAGCAGTCCGGGCTGTCCCGCCCCCCTCCTCCCCCCCCCCCAAGGCGAGGCCTCCGCCACCCCCGCCGCCACGACGCCAGTCAGACACCCTGCGGGGCGAGCACTTAGTGTCAGATAGGCGACCTAACGGCCTCCAGACACGACAAATCACAAACATGTGATACGGCCCACTTCCCATCCTTCTTTCAAAAATTATCGATCTCGTCTGACACACCTCCCACCTCAATAGGCAAAAAAAATTGTTTCTCTTATAGGGAAGTTAACATTATGAGTACGCCACCGCCACTACATTTCCTGGCGTAGTCCCCGCCGGTAAACGCCCCTCAGATTAATAACATTTATTCTTCGCCTATATTTCCGCCAATTCCTGCACCTATGCATCACGGCACGCCCCCCGTCTGCAATAAAGCTATGCTGCGCCACCTACTTTGTAACGATCTGGCCAAAGTCGCAACACAAACAGCGTCTCTTTAGTTGCATCGCAGAGACTTCCGGGCGAGAGAGAGACAGAGACGGGAATGGAGGCTAATCTAGCGCAGAGTAAATGGCAGAAGCACAGAGAGAGAGAGAGAGAGAGAGAGAGAGAGAGAGAGAGAGAGAGAGAGAGAGAGAGAGAGAGAGAGAGAGAGAGAGAGAGAGAGAGAGAGAGAGAGAGAGAGAGAGAGAGAGAGAGAGAGAGAGAGAGAGAGAGAGAGAGAGAGAGGAAGGTAGGATAAGACGAACAGGGGAGGCAGGGGAGAGAGTGAGATAGCGGGAGGCTCGAGGTTAAGAAGTTTGCAGCAAGTTTAGGAGCTGGCTGGCTTGGGTGCAGCGGCGCAGAGCATGGCACCCAGAGACAACAACAGACCGAACTATACCAACGCAGGCTTGCATTATACGCCTCCCTTCTCTCTCTCTCTCTCTCTCTCTCTCTCTCTCTCTCTCTCTCTCCCTCCCTCGGAGCGAAGAGGCAGGAGACGAAAGGTGTGTACAAGAGGAATAAAGAAGACCGATGAGGATCAGAAAAAAAAATAAAAAATAAAATCGTGAGCATAGCTTCACGCCAATTGCAGCGTAGAGCCTCCTATGCACTGCAGGCTTATAGAGCCTACCAACAGGTGCCGGGCGAGGCGATGCGCTGGAGTCCAGGCCCAGGCCCCGCGGAGCGGCCGGGAAATTAATCACAGCGCGAGAATAACTGCTGATCCATTCGCAGCATCACTATGTTTGACGTTGCAATGATATCGCTGCAGTTTTCTGCAATGTTTTTTTTTGCCATAGCAAAGAGGCTGTCATAGCATGTCATGCAGACTGTCATCAGCAGCTGTCGGACAAAGCTTTTTATTTTTTTTAGGTCTTTCTCGTGCTTCTGGCAGCACAGTGTGCGGAATGCGGTCGAAAAAAGGCAGAGCACTACCTGCTCCGTCCGCTTTAGACTTACCCGCTGCTCACACCGCAACTAACACAACCTCGGCCACATTAGCGCACTGCACTTACGGACACTCACACACGTCCCTGACGGCGAAACAGCGCGGAGAGGTCATTGGGGATGAAAAGGTGCACATCTGGGGAGCTCTCTCATGTCCCTGTGGAGAACGCAAAGAGAGGCACTATCGACATCTGGCGTTGGTGTGAGAGAGACGGCATGGGCAGGGGGGGGGGTGAAGGTGAAGAACGTTCAATGATCACCACATGCGCGCCGGTGAACGCTGATAAAATAGGCGAGAAACGACCGCACAAAAGTTTTGCGCAGTCCTCAATTTTTTTTCTCCCTTCCCCCCCCCCCCCCCCCCACATCAGCCGAACTCTCTCTCTTTCTCCGCACGGCGTGTGTGCTGGGGGACGACGAAAACCATTTCCGTTCTGGTACGTCGGCGCCACGCGGGAGCCGGGAGGGAGGGGGGGGGGGGGGGGCACGTACTTCATATGCGTCTCCCTTCTTTACGACGGCCGTAACAACCCGACCAGATTCCCCTTATCGTGTACGCCAAGTTTCCCCTTGTTTCGCGGCGTGTAAACAACGCGACCAAATAAGTGCATACCGCGCAGTGTGGGGGGCCGAGAAACAAAGAGTAGCGCGCCAAATCTCCGATTTTGTTTGAACTTTGGGGTTTGAACTACCTTAGGTGCACTGAAAAAAAATGTTCGCTAAAGATAATATGCGTATTCGGAATTTTTTCGCTGGACCAGCGAAAAATTCGCTAATACAGCGAATCTTTTTCTTTTCGTGTGGCAATGACAGAACGCGCCCTAGCATTTCATTTTTTCAGCGGGATGCCAGGAAAAAAATCTGTCACCACCAGATTTCGCGACTCGCCTGATACGACTGCTCGATATTATGGACGATATTTATAAAAGTGGAGCGGAAAGCAGTGCCTCAGCGAGAGAGGTGGACACAGGGAAAAGAGATTGCTTCTGCTGGGTCCTGCAGCTAACTGTCCATCGGACATCGGCCATAACACGTAGCGGTACGAGGGTCTGTGTGCATAACCATTTTGTTTTAGAGTCGTGCTACATCGCCCCAGTCGAGAAGTATAAAATAGAATGACCCCCCCCCCCTCCTCCATGTGCACATTAATACGGTTCAATGATTTAGCCCGGACGGCCCGTGGTGGTCTCGCTCCCAAATCAAGTCCGCCGCAGGCAGCGGCCCCCCGCCACGCGCCGCCCACGCGCCGCCCACGCGCCGCCACGCCGCGGACCATCGACATGGAGACGAGGCTTGAAATTTAATTATGTCGTTAGCAGAAGGCGAGCCAGGCCAGCGCCGATTCGTTTTTCTCGTCTATTATTATTTTCTTTTTCTGCTGCCCCTCATGACGGACGAAAAATAAGCAGAAGTAGAGGGAGACAGACGTAGAAGAGCAGGAGAGGAAAGAGAAGAGAGAAAGAGAAAGAGAAGAGAGAGAGAGAGAGAGAGAGAGAGAGAGAGAGAGAGAGAGAGAGAGAGAGAGACGGACGTAATCTTTTTGACCGGCTGTCCAGCTGTGCGCCTGTGAACTCGAGGGTAGGCAACGCGCACAGCAGCTACGTCACGCGGAGCTACAGATTGCCTACCTACCAGGCGTTCAGGACGACGGAGGACTGGAGGAATGCCACACTTGCATTCCCCCTCACAAGCGGAGTGCACCGAACGGCACGAGTTCTTGCGGCGGGGCCGAAAGGGGGGGGGGGGGAAGAGAGGATACAGGGAGAAACAATAACAGGACGAGGCCACAAAGGCGGACGTGAGCAAAGCCGAGCGACTGATGGAAGAGACAAGCCTCATCAAAAGACGAGTAAGGAAGGAGAGGAAAGAGAAAAGGCTAGAAGAAGGAGGGAGAGGGAGTTAAGAGGACGAACAAGTTGGCCTCGCGTAGAGCCCCTTCGGACCGCAGGCCCCGCAGGCCCCGCAGGCTTCTGCAGGTCCTGTCGCCCGCAGTAAGCCCGATGCCAACTAAAGGCTTTGATCAGAGGCCCCGAACGCACACGCCCACACACAATTGACAGCACGAATCGCCACAAAATTGTATACAATTGTTGCTTTCTCGCTGGCAAAAGAAAAAGAAAGAAATCCGTTTGAACTCCGCCATTGTTAATTCCCACGTCTTCGTGTGTTCCTGAAACTTCGGTTAACTGCTTCGGCGAGACAGGGCATGGTTCATATGGCGGGAAAACGAGATAAAACTGTCGCCATTTTCCTTGGCTGGCTGGCTGCGCTCGTCCGGCTCGACGCCTTGGTAAGGGCCGGAGGCGACGGGCAGCGGCAGCGGCGGTAGTGGCGGTGGTGGTGGTGGCGGTGGTGGTGGATTGCTGCCAGCCAAGCTGCCACAGGAGATCGGACATCCTTTCAGTTCCCCCCCCCCCCATCCCGCCCCTTCTCCCCAGAGGCGTCAGAGGAGACCGAGCGCACAGGGCCGGGCGGGTCGGGTCTGACCGGTCACTCGGAAGAACGAGACTGACCCGAAACGCAAGCAGAGTGTCGAGCTGCTGCCAAAAAATACCGACGGGGGTAGAATGCGAACGAGAGATGGATTCAATGCGCGTCGAGAACTTGCGGCGAAGGGGATAGGAAGCCACTCCCCGGTCGGGCGTGATGATACCTCCCGGGGGTACCTGCTTTGCATGGCGCGCATTGCAAATTACAAATTTCTCCGGCGGAAGCGGCTTCCTCCAGAACGGCTGAGTGAAGCGGGACGCGAGGGAATGATTTAAAACCTAAATTTTAATTCTTTTTTCTTTCCGCTTTACATGATTTTTTCTGTTATCTGATTATTTTTTTTTTCATTTATAGTTGTTGTTGTGCGCTGAGTTTTTTGAGTGAGTGCCCTCGCTGGAACCTCAGGGGCGGTCGGACACCGCTGCCGCCGTGATGTCACAAAACTCGGACGGATCCTCGCAAATAAAAAACAACCCCCCCCCCCAAAAAAAAACGCACTCCATAAGGAAGGTGAGCTGTTGGCAGTGTGCACGGCGGAAACAGGTGCCGGCTGGTCGCCGCTCTCCTTCTCACCTCGTTTTATTTTGTCTCGGGGCTCCTGCGTCAGCATTCGTTCGCTCTGCATTCTGCCGTATGAGCATCCCCCGGGCCCCGCTGGGGGCGCAAGAGGGCCACTTTCACGTTCCCTTTCCCTCTGGAACCATCCAGGTCAGCTGCGGGGGTGGGGCCCCACGTGCTGTACGTCCTTCACCCTCTCTCTCTCTCTCTCTCTCTCTCTCTCTGTCTCTCTCTCTGTCTCTCGCTGTCTCTCTCTCTCTCTCTCTCTCTCTCGCTCTCGCGCTCTCTCTCTCTGTCTCAGTCTCTCTCTCTCCCCGTCCCTCCCTCCATCCCTTCATTTTGCTCCTCTTCCTCGCGCACTCTTGCAGCTGGCCAGCGATAACGTCAGACTGCTGAGGCAGGGGAGCCGACGGGCGTTATGCATCAGTCTGCGGGGCCGCCGAGGCCACAGCCAGCGGCGCGCGCCTCAACACCGCCGGCACAATCCGCACAACCGACCCAGCGCAGCGCTGCCACCACCACCACATTTGCGAATAAACGAATTATTGCGGGAGCCAACTGCACAGTCTGGGCAAGCGGCCGGCCGGGGGGGGGGGGGGGGGGGGGGGGTCAGAAAGGGGAAATAAAAGGGGAGGGGGGACTCGTTAGTCGGGGGGAGCGGCGTCAATTCAATTACATCACAATTACGCATGTACTGTCGGCGTGCGTTATTGCGGAGAGTGAAATTACGTGGACGTTCTTGTGGCGAGAGAGAGAGACGGACACAGAGAGATAGAAAGAGAGAGCGCGATGCGGCGGGATGCGGGTCGAAAAGAGAGAAGCGGGGGATGGGAAGTTGGGTAGAAAGAGAAAGAACGAGACGGAAAAATTCATCTAGGGGTTTTTATCGTATTGTGTAGGTCCTTGCCAAGATTTTTATTACGAACGAAACAGGCATGGATTTTCTAAAATCACTGGTATTATCTTTTACGAGGTAGAAAGGGGAGATGGGGAGGGGGGGGGGGCTCCAGTAGTGGGCGGTGGTTGGGGGAAGGGCGGGGGTCATCCCGAGCGATGTGACAGGACAGGAAACAACGTGAATAGGTCGGGAGGGGGGGGGGGATGAGGGGAGGTCCATTGAGAGCGGGAGGGCAGCAGGGCGAGGGCCAAGACAGGAAAAGGTGATAAGCCGAGGGAGGGGAGGTGAGAGAGAGAGAGGGAGGGAGGGGATCTGATAAGGCCATAGAGAAGCGAGAGAGCGCGCGCGCGTTTGCCCGTTCCCATGCGTCACGGTGAAACAATTCCGTAGCGAGACGCGTCAACGATGGCCCGGCACCGTGCATACACTCCCGATTGCAATCGTGGGGGAGGGGGGCGGGGAGCACGGATAACGCTGGGCGGGCAAGTGCATGGCGGGGGGGGGGGAGGGCAAGGCAGTCAGTCAGAGCCCGTCCCCAGCGGGAGATTACTGCACTGCATAGGATTGAAATGCCAACGCGGGCCAACCGCGATTACGGAAACGCCGCCGCGAAGCTGCATGACGTTGGCGCACACATAACCGCCAGTGATATGCACCAACCGGCCCGGAACCCAGCGCCAAGCGCCTTCTCAAGGGACATAGTACTATCATAGGAATGAATGGATTTCAAAAAATTTCGGCTGAATTTGTTTTTAACACAGTTTTATAGGGCATCAAAAACTGCAAAAAATACTAAAAAAAAAATTTTTTTTTTTTTTTTACGAAAAAGTTTCCTCAGTTCATAAAACGTCGAGAAATTGCATTTTTTTTACTTCTGACAGAAAAAAATATTTTCGTCTCAAATCACGTAACTTGTACATTTTTCAAAAAAAAAAAATAAAATTTCATTCATCACTTCATAAAACGTCGAGAAATCACAAAATTCGTCATATTTGAGACAAAAAACAATCACGGAACTTAAAGTTTTCAAAATTTTTAACTTGACTTCCCGAAAAATCATTTTCCGCAATCGCATTAAAAACGCGAAAATATCGAGATACTGGCGTCGAGGTTTAACGGACGGACGGGCCTGCTTGTTAAACTACAGCCATAGTAATCCTTTAATTCCGGACGATTTAGTTCCCAAATTGCCTGCAACTCCTCAGAGCTTTCAACGTTTCCCACAAGTGCGGTTACCGTTTTTCTTCCCCGCAGTTCACAGGCGCGCACCACAGCGATGTGAAGAAACACGTCACCCGCCAGAGAAGTTTCCTTTGAGTACCGCTCTTTCTTCACTGTTATATTAACATAACTGTATTGTCAAACCCTGTCGCTACTCGGTCCAGAAGCGGTACGAGAGAAAGGGAAAATGGGGGAGCCCGCAGAGAGGGCGAGAGAGGAAAGGGGCAAAAAAGTGACATTTAGGTGTCGTTGGCAGGGCGGGCGAATGCACGGAAACGTCCCCTGGAAAAAGTTTGCGCCGCTTAGGGGAGGCAGGGAGAGAGAGAGAGAGAGAGAGAGAGAGAGAGAGAGAGAGAGAGAGAGAGAGAGAGAAAGATGAAAAGTTAGATAGTATGGGACTGCGTGGCGCGGTCGACTTGGTGACCTCCACTAATGGTGACAAACTGAGCGACGCTGGGCCAAGTGCCACCGGCACGGGGTAGGCAAACCCCAGCAGCAGCGACGGCCTGCCCACACCCACCCCCCTACACGGACCTTTTTTCCTCCCCTCCGTCTCAGCTCTCTGTTTCGGGCGGTTTAATCTCCGAGCACAGCGGATGTAAATTCGGTTATGATTATCTCTCATTCTTGCAGGTCGCAAAGCGAAGCAGGAGGGGAGGGGAAGGGGGAAAGTACGATGCAAGGAATTTTGTCCCGAATTTCTGATTTTGTCTCAAGTACACCAACCTAAAAAAAAATACATCTTCGGCAATTTTCATAAATGCCTCCCTCCCTCCCTCCCTCCCCTGTGCATCACCGTGCCAAGAGCAGACGCGGGGATATATTGGTCGTGCCGACCGGGTCGCGAAATAAGTGGGGACGACAGAATATTGGCAATGACGGCACGAAGCCGAGTCGTCATACCGCCGCGACACGCACGAGGCACAAAAAAAAAAAATTACACACATCACGAGCATCGAGGGGGGAAAAAGTTAGACAAATAGATGGCTAGAACACGTCGGGGCGGGGACACACTACTGGGAGGCAGGTGTGGAGATGCGAAAAAGCCGGCCGGCGGCGGGACAGAGAAGGAGAGGGGGGGGGGGGGTCAGTACTCGCTCAAAGTGAGTGCGCACGACGGCGCCGCGTGCTCTCCCACGCAAATCACCCCCGTTCTATATTTTATGTGAGAGGGTTCGGCGCATGGAAGTGGCTGATAGTGGCGTAGGGTCCCGCAGGGCTGCGTAGGGTCCCGCAGGGCTGCGCAGGGCCCCGCGGGGGGTCCTGGTGGGCTGCCGAGGGGGTGGTGGACCAGTCGTCGAGGGCGTAGAGTGAAAAAGGGAGAGGGGGGAGGGGGGATGCGCCCCGACGCGGCACGTACCGGCACAACAGCGGCAATTTCGACTTTCCTCAGGAACGAGAGACGAGCGCGGAATGTGGGAGCGCGCGCGCGCGCACACACACACACACACGCGCACACACACGGCAGCGCGCACCACCTACCTGACAACGCACTCCGATGAGAGAGAGAGAGGGGGGGAAGAGGAAGGGAGTGGGGAAGGCAATGGCCGGACACAGACGCCCGCCGCCGTGCCGCCTCCGTGCACCAGTGCGCCCGCCGACTCCAGGGTAGGCAACGCGACCGGCAGCTGTGTCCGACACGGCCGGGGATTGCCTACCCACCAGGCGGCCGGGGCCGCTCCACGCGCTGCGTTCGGTCTCGCCTCGGTCGCGCCTCGCTTCGGTCTCGCCTCGGCTCGCCCTCGCAGGAAAAGGAAGTCAGGAATGCGAGGAGCAGCGAGCCCGCATTTTCTTGTCGGTCGCTATGGGAGAGGAGGGGCGCTCTCGCATGAGCTGGCCGGGGACGGGGCCTCGGGCAGGGCCTTGAGGAGGTGCACTGCAAGAGGCCCGCCAGAGGAAAGGGGTGTATGGCTGCTGCTGCTACTGCTGCCGCTCCGCTGCTGAGATTAACGGGCAGCTTTATGGGGGGCCGTGATGCTGCGGAAGCACGTTAGAGAGGCAGCCGGGCAAAATGAGTGCAGCGTCGGCGCTCTACAACGCCTGCTGTGTGTGTGTGTGTGTGTGTGTGTGAGTGTGTGTGTGTGTGTGTGTGTGTGTGTGCTGGAATAGAGAGAAAAGCGCCGCATACAGAGTTCTGCCGCGAGCGCATGGAGTTGGCCATGTGGCGAGGTCTCTAATACCAAACAAAACGAACACGGCTCGCTCGCAATGACAGAGACAGTCCGAAATAATTAGCTCGCTTTAACAAACATTCATGCAGAAATAAGCCTGATGTACTCGTGTACTCATTGCTCAGCCGATTGCCATGAACGAAAACCTGCCCAGATGAGATGTGAATTGCACCCACAGTGCTGATTGCAACTCGGATGACAGCATCCAGCCAACAGTGTGCTGTTGTAACTCTCTTCCTGTGGCTGGAAATCTGGAGAACACCGCAGCCGCGTCAGCGCGACCTTCACAAGCCCGCACACACACACACACACACACACACACACACACACAGACCGTGCCTGGTTACAATGAAGCCGGAAACCCAAATCCCCAGGCTATTCCTGCTTCCATCCCCGCTTTTATCCTGTCCCTTTCACCGGGTAGGGGCTCCAGGTCCCACCAGCACCGCCCCCCCCCCCCCCCCGGGGGCGCCCTACGCCGCGCCACGCCGCGCCCGTCGCGCCCCGCGCCCTCCTAAATCGGATCCCGGGGAATGGAACAGAGTCTGGGGAATGTCGAATCCGATATTTATTACCGCTACACGGGGGGGCCGACGGGGAAAAAAATAACACAAACACGGTTTGGGCACGCGAATTTCCTGCCGGGAGCACAGCGCCAGCTCCGCGCCGGGCCGGCCGCCATCCCCAAAGCCAATCTGGCGACACCCACCAGCGGCAGCCAAAAGGCGCGAGCGAGAGAGAGAGAGAGAGAGAGAGAGAGAGAGAGAGAGAGAGAGAGAGAGAGAGAGAGAGAGGGAGAGAGTTTACATAAAACACGGCGCGAGGCAGCGAGCTGGCAACGCCGCGGCGACACAGGGGCCGGAAGAGAGAGCACTGCCGCTGGAACCGATACCTCTCGCGGCTGGGGACAACCGAACGTGTCGAACGCTCCGTTCCGTGCTTCTCTGCTGCAGACATGCGCAGTTGTGCCAAGGAAATAAAACAAAAACAAAAAAAATCTACCTGGCATTGGCATGGAGAGATCGGATAGCACAATAATTTACTTTTACTTTTATTTCACTGCGATGTCCCCGGAAAAGCGTCGCTCGGTACTCCTGAACGGTGTGCGGGCACACAGTGCACGAAATGACACACAAACACACAAACCAGGCGACCACGACCACGCAACGAAAATTCCTAAAAAATCATACGCCAGAGGAGCCAGCTACACTCTCAAAAAAGTATGCCTGAATCATGCATAATATGCCTGTTTCATAGCAGATTTTATGCCTGAACCTAAAAATCTTCCTCAAGCATAATATGCTCGAAACAAGAATTTCGTATTGTCTATGCAGCTATGCCTGAATCAAGGCATGCCACTAAATATGGATGCCCGATTGAGGCATCGGTCTACATGCCTAACTCAGGCATCAGATTGTGCCGAATCGTATGCCTGTCTCGGGCATAGTGATGGGTGGCACAAGTATCCTGTTGCTGTATTGGGGAAAGTTACCCAGGATTTCAGAGTAGGCATCAAATTTGCGCTGATTCAAGCATACTTTTTTGAGAGTGTCGCCAGTCAGTCCGTCAGGTCAAACAGTGACGAGAAAACAAATGCTCCGCTGGGTCTCCGAGTCGAGTAGAATTCCCTTCTCCTCGCGGGCGTAGACAGACCGACAGACGGACTGACAGACAGACAAGGGCGCCGTCCGAGCAGCGTGTCAGCGACGGACGGGGGCGATGTGAGAAAAGAAAGTAGCGTGGCCGACAAGACAATGGCCAGCTCAGTCAGCTGAGCTGACACACCCGATGCAAATGCGGCGGCCGTGCTCCGTATTTAGTTAGGGGGCACGGCCAGGCACGGCAAGGCACGGCCAGGCACGGCTAGGCACGGCTAGGTCACAGTCACACACCGCTGTCGGGATCGCTTTCCGAGAGCGCCTCGTGGTCTCTCCGACCTGATGAAGCCGGCAGCGGCTAAATTAATTAAACGCCGACGCCGCCGAGGCCGCGCGTCTCTTCTGAGCACGACGCCGCAGACCCGTCCCCCCGTTCGCTCATTCATTCATTCATTCATTCAATGCATTCACTCATTATAATTCAGCCACAATCGGGCGGTTTGGTCCCGGAGCACCTGGTGCTCTGCTCCCGCCAGCGCACCTGCCGCTGCAGCCATCAGCGCCGTGTTTGTGTGTGTGTGTGTGTGTGTGTGTGTGTGTGTGTGTGTGTGTGTGTGTGTGTGTGTGTGTGTGTGTGTGCGCGCGCGCGCCCCTTTGCCTCCAGTACGTGATAGAAATCTTCCGAGCAGAGACAAAAGTGACCCACGCAGGACGCACTTGCTTCCAATTTTAAGGCAAAGATTTTATGAGTCATCGCTTTCGCATTAGACTGCCTGGCTGCCCATCCCTCTCTTTGTCTCTCTGTCTCTCTCTCCCTGTCTCACAAAATGGGAAACGTCCATCACGTGATTAACACTAACATTCAATACGTCTCCTCGTTCCATAGGCCTCGTGTAAGAGACGGAGCGAGAGAGACAGGCATCAGGCTTCTTCATCCGTGCTGAAGGGGGAGGGAGGGGGGGGTCTATTTAATTAAAGGCTGGGTTTGCCCGGTGCGCGCACTCACTGACGAGCTGCCGGAAAAAGGGGGAGGGGGCAAAGAGGAGGGGGGATGTGAAGGGGTCTCTACTTGATCAAACAAAATTCATCCTGTACGAAATGAGGGCACAACGAGCTTTGTTCGTCCAGCCTCTCTCTCTCTCTCTCTCTCTCTCTCTCTCTCTCTCTCTCTCTCTCTCTCTCTCTCTCTCTCTCTCTCTCTCTCTCTCTCTCTGCTGGGATTGTTCGTTGCAGGGGAATCACGTCGTCGGTACATTCGTGAACGGACGCGCAATAACGCCGACGCGTGTAGGAGTCGAACCCGCGGGACTAAAACGAATATAAATGACTCAACCGAACCATTTCTATTTTTTGTTGCCCCCATTTCAATATCGCGAGTGAACGTGCTGAATAGAACTGAATCAATTCCCTCCTAGCCCCATATTATTTCATGGAGTCTTCGCGTCTACCGCATACAACTGCTGCAATTAGTAGCAAGTGTGCGAGAGTGTCAGAGAGAGGAAGAGAGAGAGAGAGGAAGAGATAGAGAGAGAGAGAGAGAGAGAGAGAGAGAGAGAGAGAGAGAGAGAGAGAGAGAGAGAGAGAGAGAGAGCAGGCCAAAAGGTATCACGACGCCCAACCCTCCGCGCGAACTATACTCAGACCCTTTTTGGTCGCAAATCATCCAGCAAGTTGTTGGGGTGTCGCGGTGCGCCGGGTGGGGGCGGCGGCGGTGGTGGCGGTGGTGGCGGCGGTGGCGGCGGCGGCAGCAGACCCACCCGCAAAAACCTCATGCAGCGCCAACGGCTCCCGCCAGGTCGGGGTAGGGCGTGGTCGGGGGCGGCAGCCGCAGCCCCGGCGCAGTTTACGACGTCACCACACACACACACACACACACACACACACACACACACACACACACACACACACACACACACACACACACACACACACACGCACGCATAACCTGAGCTTAGGAAATTGCGGATGTAGGGATAATCCAGGCCGCGCTCACTGTGACGGGGCACAAGACGAGCTCGGCCGTCGTAGGGCTCTGCGAAATTACTTACAGTCAAAACCAGCAGCCGGCCACAAACTTGGAATAAAAGAAAAAGAACAACAACAAACCCTGATACGAATGTCGCGGGGAAGATTTTTTTTTTTCAGACAAACCTAGTGTCATCCAATTTGCGATTTTTTTTTCTTCTTTTTGTTACAGGTGGTCCCGCTAGTTGGATCGCCTCTTGTAAAGGAGATTGTGGCGAATGCGCACGGGAAGACATTCAGGGAAGTAAGTAGTTAGGAGAGGCGGGGAAGGAGGGCGGCAGCGGGCCGCGTTATGGGGCGTTTCGAACCCACAAACGGCTCGGCTCGGCCCTTATCTGGGCGGGCCGAGACCGCTGCCGCGCCGCCGCCGCTGGGGCCGCTGCCGCCGCCGGGGGGCCGCCGCCGCCGCCGGGGCCGCCAACGGCGATGGCGCGGTGCGTGGCGTCGCGATAGTTTCACACAAGAGAGGATAGCGCGCCAAATTATACGGCGCCGCCTGCCACCACCCACCGACCGCCGGCAAGGCTCCCGTGCTGCACGGCGCGGCACGGCACGGCACGGCACGGCACGGCACGGCACGGCACGGCACGGCACGGCACGGCACGGCACGGCGCGGCACGGCACGGCACGGCACGGCACGGCACGGCACGGCACGGCACGGCACGGCACGGCACGGCACGGCGCGGCACGGCACGGCGCGGCACAGGGGCACAGCTGCACCCACACAGCCCCGCTCGCTCATGTGCCGCGCTGTGCCGGAGGCACAGGAGCCACCCAAGGCGCTGAAAGCCAAAGGCCTCCCTCCGACAACGAGGCTGGGACGAAACAATGGCGTCGACGCGCACGTACAGCGAGAGAGAGAGAGAGAGAGAGAGAGAGAGAGAGAGAGAGAGAGAGAGAGAGAGCGAGAGGGGAGGGAGTGAAAGGCAGAGAGAGAGAGAGAGAGAGAGAGAGAGAGAGAGCGAGAGAGAGAGAGAGAGAGAGAGAGAGAGAGAGAGAGAGAGAGAGAGAGAGAGAGAGAGAGGGAGTTGGATCGGCCCCGCGCGGATGCCATAGCAGGCACGGCCTACAACGGCGCCTGCGGTCCGGGGGAATGCGACCCCGCACGACACGACCGCCATGCGGGCCTGCCTACCCTGCACGGCGCCTCCCCGCGTTGGCTGGCTGCCTGGCTGCCTGGCCGCCTGGCCGGTCGCCTGGCTGGCTGCCTGGCTGGCCGCTGCCCCGCGCGCGCATGCCTGCGGTGAGCGTGCGCTGTCTACATGTCACATCCCCGAAATGCTAAACCGATACACGCGGGGCGGTCGTGCCCCGCACATCCCGGGCTGCAATGTAACAACGGCGATAAGAGAAACTCGCCAGCAGAACGACTCACCATCAGCGCACACACACACACCCATGGGGTGTTGTTGACCCCGTGAATGGTCCGAAGCTCGTCAAGGTTTTTACCTGCACAGAGATGGAAACGGATATGAATTATGGTCAAGGCCAAACAAAGTCGTGATGACGTTTTAAAAACACGCCGCCCAGCAGCCCTCATGGGGCCACACACACACACACACACACACACACACACACACACACACACACACACACACACACAAACAGACGCACGCACCGCGTGCCCCCCTGCAATGTACCGCCAAGTCAACAAGCACAAAACATTTCACGGAATAATAATGAACAGAGACGCGCCAGCAACAACAATGCGAGTTGGCACTACGGCACATTAATTTCACACACACACATACACACACGCACACACATACACACACACGGCCCAGCCCACATTCAGCAGTACGAACGAGTGCTGATCCCGCTGTATTGTCGATGCTGCGGCGCCCCTCCTGTCCCCTGACGCGGGAACAAGTCGATTTCGATGAGATATATACTCTAAAAAAAACTTTTTAAAAAATGCCTGTTTCAAGCACATTTTCTGTGCTTGACCCAAGAAAGACCGCCAAGGACAGAAAATGTGCTAGAAACAAGCATTCTTTTTTCAAAGTGTGCGAGTCCTGCCGTCTTCGTCCTTTGACCGCCGCGGGTCGTCACACGGTGAAGATAAGAAGGAATGAAGGAGAGACACAATTTTTTTTCATTTTTTTTCATTTTTTTTAAGGAGAGAAAGAGCGAGAAATGGGTGAGGCCACGGTGCGCGGCAGACATGGCCGCGTTATGAAATGTGGCTGAGGCGCGCAGGCGGGCCTCGGCCTCGGGACAAGGAGAGAGAGAGGATGAGGACGCCGAAACGATTCAATTCAGTGCGCTCACGGCCTCTGCTCAGCAAGGTCCGTGCAGAGAGCGACGCACCGAGTAGCGGTGCGGCCCCCGTTACAGCGCGGGGAAAGGTGGCTCAACATCATGCGACTCCTCGGAGGGAAACACAAATCAGGGGTCACCACTAATTTTATAGTTGCACTGCACCAACGAAACGCTGCTCTAAAATTTACCGCTTGTCTGAAAGCCAACGAGAAAATGATTTGCAACCAATCATCTTTTTTTTCCGGGTCCACCAGCCACCAATTCTTTTTCCTACATTTTTTTTTTCAATTTTCCAAACAAAAGAGAACAAACTTGGGAAGAAAGTGATGGAGTTGGTTTTGTTTGCTCGGGACAGGAAATCAGGTGTAGAAGTGTGATTGCATGGAGGGCTAGCGGGCCGGGCGGATCGGCTGTTTATTCACTCTCACCCGCTCCCCGCCCGGCCGCTCTCCCACAAAAGGCGCGTGGGGAGAGTGAGGCCGGGAGTGCCGTGGCCGGGGATTAGATCTGACAGACAGACACCTGGGAGCTCCCCGGCCTGCCGGCCCCTGTTTTACATTCCCACTTTCCCCTCATTTTCGCAGGGCGTCGCGCTGCGCTGCTACTTTGGGATTCAGTTTCCCCCGAGGCGCCGGGCCGGGCCGGGCACCGCGGCACTCTGACCATGCGACCCGCCGCGGGCAGCCGCGGGCAGCCGCGGGCCGTGGGAGGACGGAGCGGGCGCCGAGAATGAACCAGTCATGATCACCCCACAGAAGTAGTCACCTCCCGCTCCCAACCGGGGAGTAGAGCCAACGAAAAACGAGGAGTATTGACGCGGAGGGAGTCGCTACCAGGCGCCTTCCGGCCGCCGACGCCCGACCGGAGTGGGGCTTAGCACGGCCCCGGGGTTTTGGTGTCGGATCAGCCTGCGAACCACCGTTTCCCGGACGCCCTTAAAGTTTCCTGTCTCTCTCTCTCTCTCTCTCTCTCTCTCTCTCTCTCTCTCTCTCTCTCTCTCTCTCTCTCTCTCTCTCTCTCTCTCTCTCTCTCTCTCCTTTCGTCGCGTGGGTATCGGCAACGGGGTAAGGGCGAAGGAAAGAGGAAGAAAAGACGACGGCCAAGGAGAGAGAAAAGCGAGTGACGAGTAAGGAGATCCTCAGAGAGGAGGTCCTGGGGGAAGGGAGGGGGAGGGGCAGGCCACCGGAACGCACTTTGATCAGCAGCCAAGTGCCGGGCGGGCGGGCGGACGAGCGGACGGCCGGGCGGGCAGACAGACTTGTGCCCTTGTCCGACCTCTCCCTTTCTACCTTTCACCCCGTCCTGCTCCGCCCCCCACGGCCCTCACAGCCCTCTGCCCGGCTCCGGTCCGAACCCAGACCAGGGTTATTGTTTTCGATTTGAATCCATCTAAGGCAAACCAAGTGGAAAACCAAACGGCGAGGCCAAACGAGGGGGCGGTGCCGGAGGGGGGGGGGGGGCAGTGCGGGCGCATCTCTGCCCGCCCCCACCGTAAGAAACGAGGCCCGAGCGACAGGGACAGTGCCAGTGTCGGGCGGAACGCAAATGGAAAGATAACTTTGACATTTTGGTGTGCGTTTCGTCTTGACACACGTACTTCCAATGAATTTTGTGAATTTTCCAGCAGCGCGTTCAATCTCTCAAGTCGGGCATATTCTTGTTTCTCCTAAACGTTTTTGTCATTCCTAGTCATCGTTTGGGAAAAAAATTCAAGAAATGTAGTATTTACTTTCATGATATATTTGTGGTTTCCCTCATTTTTATCCGACCCCTGCCGGTCGGGTGTGTCGGTGATTACGAGTGATGCCTCCGGAGGACATTCCGTAAATATTGGAGCTCCGGCCGCCCATCCGCCACAAGGGGCCGCGCCCGCAGCGCCGCGCCACGCGACACTTTGAAAAATTTATGCCGGAGACGAACGCGAGAGGAGACGCTTCCGAGACGAAAAAAAAGGGGGGGGGGGGGGGGGGGCTGTTCCGGCAGCACATCCGGCCTTGGGGGTCCCTGCGGCCCGTCAGCTCCGCGAGGCCCGGCCAGGGTCCGGACACTGCCAAATAAGTTTCCTCTCGCCGGTTTACATGTCAAGCCCTTCACAGCAGCCCGACGGCGCTAAATGATGGCATCCGCGATGTTGCTTCGGCTTGTGTAGCCGCGCCTCGCCGCGTGTCTTGTCGACTTTTATTCGTGAAAATCTGGCCGAGGGGGGGGGGGGAGGGCAGCTGAGCGCCGGGACAGCAGGACGGACACGAGAGGCGACAATCCTGTGGGCACATGGCGGTGCTGGCGCCCTCCGTCTTGTGGGGTTGGAGGCGGTGTGTGTTTCTACCGCAGCCTCCGGCCCCCGCCGCAGCAGACGCTGCCGCCAAAACAGAGGCGGTCACTAGAGAAGTCCGGAAGGGTGTCACTGTTATATATTTGCTGTTTGCTCTGCTCTTTCCCCGAGAGGAACTACACGACGGGTATTTTTTTCCCCCTTTTTGTTAATGGGCCCACCAAGGAGGGACGGCAACGGCGGCCCAATCTGTGTGAACCTCGCAGGTGAGGCAAAGAAAGCTGGTGTGCAGCGTGCCGCACTAGTGACTCCAGTACCCAACCCCCTCCCCCCTCCGCCCCTATCCGTCAGCACCCACCCCTCGGCGCGCCTCCCCGGGCGGGGCTGCGGCGTGTTCCAAGGTCACTCAACCCAGCCTGTGCCGACCCCAGCCAACCCCAGCCCGACACCCGGGTAGGCGCAGCCCACCCCCCGCCCCGCCGGCACACCACCACATGCAGATAATTGTCGCAACCAATTCGTTCGTTGACTTCTGGGACAAGCAGAAATTTTGTTGGCAGAACTGAGTTTCGCTGGCAATAATAACACGTACTTCTCCCAACACTAAATTTTAGTTCCCACAACAAAATTTATTGCTTGTCACGAGTATTTGTCGTGACGGCGAATCTTTTTTCTGCGCTTTACATTCAAAGAAAGTTTCGACTCGCACCGCCTTTCTTACAGTCCAGTAAAAACCTAAGTGCGGGAACCTCTGGCTCACTCACTGCCTGCCGTTCCTGACTCCGCTTCACTCTTCCCCACAGGAACTAAAGGAATTTCCATGACGACCCACTATTTTTATTTTATGTGACTGAACTTCAACCCTTCCCTCCCCCTCCCCCCACCCCTAAAAGAAGTCCCTTCGACTTTCACACGACTTTCCCAGGTCCGCCGCCCTCAGGCCTGTGTGTATGAGAACTCGGTAAGGACTCTGGCCGGTCCTCCCTCTTCGGTCCTGCGGCCAAATCGTGGCAGCCGGCCGACAGCGCCAAACCACTTGGCGCTGAGATCTGCTCCGCTGTGCCGCTCCGCTCGGCAGCGGGCGGCAGCAGGACCACAAAATCAATACGGCCGCCGATTTCTTGCCGGGCACAGCCGGGCACAGCGGGCCGCGCTGGTGGTGGAACTGCTGTCACTGTGCACAAGCTGACCTTGCCTGGAGCCGAGCCTCTGCTGGGCAGACGACGCACAGAGCCAGAGCAGCCACATAACGACGCCTGCTGGGTAGGCAGCCGCGCGGCTTCTGCGTGTCGTGCGGGCTGGCCTACCCTGACGCCGGCAGGCGCTCGGCAGGCAGCGTGCGGATGTGATGCGAACCATGCACAACGCGAAGAGACTTTGGAGCGAGAGAGGGTTGGTAGGTGTGCCGGGGCGGCGACCAGCAGCTACATCAATACATCATGCGGGCCGTCGGCTCAGCAGTCCGGCAAGAGGGACTTACACACTCGTCAGCTCCCTAAACTTTTGAGAGGAGGAGGAGGAGGAGGAGGAGGAGGAGTCAGCAGCCAGACAGGCACCAGCAATACCTGGCTGACGTTGAAATATGGAATGCCGAATGGCTCTCTGCATCCCAAGCCCGAAAACTAATTTGTAGGCGGACGTCGGGCGGCGGCGCGCTGTCAGCAGCGTGAAACCAGCCGGACGATTAGAGAAAACCTCAACAGCGCGTTTCTCTCTCCGCGCCTCCAAAACTTATTCCCCGCGAATTCTCCGAGAACCGCGTCCGTGCCTAATGTGTAACTTCCCCCCTTTCGAGAGCGCCGCCGTGGTGGTGAAAAAGTGCGGAAACTGCGGCGCGGGCCCCGGCACGGCCCCGGCACGGCCCCGGCACGGCCCCGGCACGGCCGCTGCCATCATAATTCTCAGTCCAAACTGCCCAGTGCGCCGCTCTCCTGCTGCCGCGTCGATTTCCGCGCAGAACCGACGAGCGGGCCATAATTCCTTTGGCGGTGCCATTGCAGGACGGCCCCCGCCGCCCTCGCTGCCCCCGACCCGCCCCCTCCCGGACGCAGGTGTGGCACAATGGCTTCTGCTGCCACGGCTGCTGCCGATAAATGGGCATAAAGGTCGATTCGAGCCGAGTCTGCAGAGGCGGCGCCGCCCCGGCTGCGGCCCGAGCGAGCCCAGCCGGGCCAGGCGGGGCCAAGGCCGCTGAGCCGAGCCGAGCCGGGCCGTGGGCCGAGCAGCAAATTAGAGCAACTTCTCTCATCAGCAGCTCCACTCGGCAGGCCGGTCGGGCGGCACTGAGCGCAGCGAGCGAGGCCCGAAAATGTGTTTTGCCCGCCGCGACCAATGCACAAAACTTTCTAGAGATCTCCCCCCTGCCCCCCTCCCCCGCCGGCAGGCAGTCAGTTCTCGCTGCTCGTGAGATGAACACAGCGGCGGCACGGCTCACCATTAAGCTGGGATGATTGGGAGACTTTTTGCTTCCCCGCTCCCGCGCGCTCAAACGGTATTGGCCCATTTGCGACGACGAAATGTTTTTACCCACTTCTCCTCCTCCATCGCCGGCGGATACAAAAGCTCTATCTATATACACCACTCTCCTCTCTTGCTGCGACTCCCAAGAGGCTTGCCTCTGCCGCCCCCGGCCCGCCCCCGGCCCGCCCCCGCGGACTGCCTGCTGCCCCCAACCCCCGCAAGCATCTCGCCGACGACCCTCAAAAGGGAAACGGGGGGCCGCAGGGGGCGCAGGGCACGGCCGATACGATATGAGCAAAAGGCCAAGCGGACATTGATTCAATATATCGGATGCGCCGGCACGCCGCCGCACACGCCGCCGCACACGCCGCTGGCACGCGGGCGTGACCCCGGCCGCGGTCGGCGGCTCTGCGCCGACTAAACGGAGCGGCCATAAATGGGAATGAAAAGTTGGCGGCGCGGCTCCCCCCCCCCCCTCCCCTACCGCCCCCTTCTCCTCCCCCGGAGAGCCCCGCGCGGACGAGCACGGCGGAACGGAGTCCGGCGGAGCCCACCAACACAGTGCTGTGTGTGTCTCCCCGCGATGAATGTTTGCCGTCCTTCGTAACTACGCAAGTTGAATGCGGGGGGAGGGGAGGGGGCAGCGATGGGAGAGCGAGTGGGGTAAGCTGCGGCGGGGAACGGGGCCGACCGCCTCCGCCGGCCCCTCCCTGAGGAGCACGGGGTTGTGCGCCTTGTTGGGGACTTGCGGCGGCCGCCGCCCCAATCCAGACCCCCCACCTCCCCAACCCCTATCTTTTGCTTCCACAATAAAGTGCGGAAAATAGGACGAGTGCGAAATAAGGTTGCGGGAAACACGGCAAGGAGAGGGGGGGGGGCAGCTCCGCTCTTGATCACTTATGATTTATTCCTCCGCAAAAACGGTGCGTTTCCACGCAACAACAAAAAAAAAGTTCTCTGCACAATGCGGCTTTGGATTTTTTCGCTATAGTAATCCATCGATGAATAATTTTAAATAACCCAAACAAAAATTTTCGCTGTGAGCCAAAAATTTGCGAATCCGCAGCGAGCGATTCTATGCAAACTCCATCGTCGCGGGCACGCTTCCGGTCACACGCTTCCGGCCGTGGATCCCGTGTCGCTCCCGTCCCATCCCCGGACGGCTCAGCCGGCTCGGCCCCGGCAGGCACCACCGTTCCCTCCAATTCCGCGCCCCTCGTTCCCGGCTCGTCTCCGCGCTGACGTTGGCGTGGCCGGGCGTGGCTCGGCGGGCGGAGGGTATAGCGGCAGCAGCAGCAGCAGCAGCAGCAGCAGCAGCAGCAGCAGCAGCAGCAGCAGCAGCAGCAGCGCCACCACAAATGAAATGTCAAGCTGCATGTACAGGCTGACGGTTGCCTGGACAGCGGGCCGGGGCCGCTGCGTGACTCACAGAGTGATTTACCGACTGACGCGGTGTGTCTGAGAAACTACACGGCGGCGCCGACGTTCCCGGCACACGGCCCGGCGGTCCCCGGCGTCCCCCGGCAGCCCCCCCCCCCCCCCCCCCCCCCCCCGGCCCCTGATGAACCAGTGCGGCCAGTCCTGAAACTGGGCCGGATATGCTCCGCCCTGACAGACCGAGAAGCCGGTCGCAAACTTCGTCGTGCGGCGCTCCTCTCGGTGGATGCGAGCGCCTGCGGCCGCCAGGATAGGCCAGCCCGCACGACACGACTGCAACGCACAGGTCACGATTGCCTACCCACCAGGCGCCGTTCGTGCTCCGACTGGCCATGTTCGGAAAAATTGAAGAGAATAAATTACAGTTGCGTATTTTCGTAGAGGTTTTGACCATTTTGGCCATCCACAGGAATTGTTTTACGAAAAAAGTCACGAGGAGTTTTCAGTCAAATTCTTGGTTTTTCTCCAGCGTCGGCTCCAGAGTCGGCTCCAGCCGGAGTCCAGGGCGGCGGCTCCAACGAGAGCGCGGCCGCCGCAGAAGGACTTATGACTGTCTCAAGAAGGTGAACGAAGGGAGGGGCCGGCCCTTATCACAAACCCTTCCCGTATCTCCCTACCAGGGCCCGGCGGGGGGCGGGGGCCGTCGTGAGCCCGGCACGGATGGTGGTCTTCCAGCGGCGCTAAAGAGAAGACCGCCGCCGGAGGAGGAATTGGGGGCTCTACTCCGAGTGAAAGCATAAATCCTGGACTTTTCCCTTCCTTATCGCTGGCTTGTGTGCCCCGCACGCTGCGTGGCGATGGCAGTGAAGGCAGGGGCGGGCAGGGGTGGAGGGGGGGGGGGGGGGGGGGTTAGCCAATACGGCTCAGCCCGGAGAGGCAATTACTGCCACAAGGCGCCAAAACCAAAGTGATCCACGCGACATCACATCGGGAACAGCAGCGCTGTTCGACTGCTGGCAGCAGCGGGGCGGAGAGAAAGAGAGGAAAAGGGAGAAAAAGGGAAGAGACACGATAGCCTATCCATCAATCCATCCCACTGGCTCTGTGTCTGTGTCCCTTTGATCCTTTCTCACGTGCACTCCCGCAAGTACTCTCTCGCCATCACACACACACACACACACACACACACACATTCAGTATCTCGCTTCACGTCGAGGTCTCTGTTGGACGTAGCACACTGCTGATGTCTGGCTGCCAGAAAAAAAAATCAGATAGACTACAGCAACATCAGTACAACACTTTTTTAAAAAGTTTATTTCGATTCGTTGAATTTTTCACTCGATTACTAGATAAACGGTTTTTAAGTTTTCACACAGAATAAACTCTACCTTCTCGGACGCACATATTTTGACACCCGCATCTATACTCAAAACTTCCTTCAATCATGTTTGCAGTCGCCACAAGACCATCCCAGTTTTAAATCTCGCGCGCGCTCCGATGCTTCCGCGGGGCGCCGCAGGGGGTCAGCACAGGCCGCAGCTGTACCACGCACATACAGAGGCAAGACATTCCAGCGAAGGACGTTTGTTTGTAGAGACGGCATGGTTGGGGGCAAGGGGAGGGCCGTTGTCAACGTCGTATACTTTCTGCGGGAGAAGGAAAGGGCAAGGGCTCGAGATGCGATGCGAGGGTGAACGGACCTGCAGGAGGGAGCGAGAGAAAGAGATAAAGAGAGAGAAAGAAAGAGAGGGGGAAATGAAAACAACGACGTCACCAAGACGACCGGGGCAGGGCAATGCGTCTCTCTCTCTCTCTCTCTCTCTCTCTCTCTCTCTCTCTCTCTCTCTCTCTCTCTCTCTCTCTCTCTCTCTCTCTCTCTCTCTCATATCCCTAGCCCAAAACAACACCGCGACACAGCAGACCTCAACGCGTCGCGGTTCATTCTTAGCAAGGCCACACGGCGCGTACACAAACACACACACACACACACACACACACACACACACACACACACACACACACACACACACAGCATCCCCGTCGAGCAGATATCACACCACTAACGCTGGAAAACACAATCGCAATAAAAAAGGAGAGGCCCTGCTCCCCCGCCTAACAGCGCCGCCACCAAGGCGGCTTGTGAATGGAAAATATCACGAGAATTTCGGTGCACGAGTGCGAAGCCGACACTGCAAAAGGGAGGGACAGAGAAATACATTTGAGAGAGAGACAGCGAGAGTGAGAGAGAGCAAGGCATGCGCCAGTGCGGGACAAAGACAGAGAGAGCGGGGGCGGCAGGGAGGGGCGCGAGTGTGAGGGAGAAAGAGGGAGGGGGAGAACAATGGAGGAATCTAGCTGTGTTAGTGGGGCGTCGGGGTGGGGGCGCGGGGCGAGGCGGGGGCGGGGGGCGTGGCGTCACCCACCCCCCACAGCAGCTCGGCTCCACATCGCTAAAGACGCTCCGCGCATCCGCGGACGCATGGAACGCCAGATCCCCTCCCTCCACGCCGTCATCCCCGGGGTGCGGGGGGCGACGCGGGGGGGGGGGGGGGGGCGGCGCGGGGGCCCGCCAAGGGGTGGTGCGCGGAGCCTGGCCGTGGCGGTGCGCGCCAGCTAGCGCCAGCTAGCGCCAGCCGCTGAGGCTGCTCGGGGGGCTGCCTACGAGCTGGGCGCCACGGCGTAGCGTCAGTGTGTACCCGGAGCCCGAGCAGAGCGGCCGCACCCTCCGGGAGCCCCTGGAGCCCCGACCCCAGCCCTCCCTGCCAGCCCCGCCCCGCCCCGCCCGCCACACCCAGCACCACACCCGCTCCGGCCCTCCGGCCCCGCCCGGGCCCGGGCAGCCCAGCCCGGCCCAGCCCAGCCCAGCCCAGCCCCAGATCAGCCTGGCTCTGCCTGGCTCCGCCTGGCACTCCAGCGGCTCCGGCCCTCCGCACCAGTCTACACCGCGGCGGCGGCCGGGCAGGCAGGACCCCACCGCGGAGCCGCGCCCAGCTGCGGCCAGCCGTCACCCGAGTAGCCTTGGCAGCAGAGGGCCCCGGCTGCGAATATAGTCCGCACTCTGTTGTGGCCGGCAGCGCCCTGGCAGCGGCTGCCCGCCCCGTGCCCGCCCCGTGCCGGGCCATTTTTAGCCGGCACTCTGCCTCCCAGTCCGCCGCCAGAGCCTCTGCCTGCCCCGCGCCTCCGTCCGTCCGCGCCGCGCCGCCGCACCGCACGTCACCGTCGCGTCCTCGCCGCCGCCGTGGACCGCCTTCGCGTCGCGTCGCGTCAACTTCGGCGCCGCCGTCAACGCATGGAGGCATCTCTAGCAGAATGACCCGCTAAAGCTGTTTGATTTCGGGCCAAATTGCTATTTTGAACACATTTGGTCCCCTTCAACCAGCTGTAGTTGGCACTCTGAACCTCCTCCAGCTCGACGCTGCAGCCGCGCCGACGTCGTGGTGGTGGTGCTCAAGATCCAAAGTGATATCAGCTGTTGTCTAGTGTCTAGGAGCACATCGCCCTACCCCGCATGTTCTAGTGTCTAGAGGCCGCTTTCTCTCTCGCCTGCCCGCCTGCCCCGCCTGCCCCCCGCTGTCGCTGCACGTACGCTCCTTGCGCCCTGTCTGGATACATATGGATTACGGAAAAGTGAAATGCAAGTTGTGAAACAGTGCTGTTCGGACCCGCTGCTGCCGCTGCTGCCGCTTTGGACTAATTCGGGACGTGCCGGCGTATAAATATGACGTGAGTAAACACTGTACTTTAGCTGCACTGTGTCACCCGCACGCCTATGTGCGTGTGTGCGTGCGTGTGTGTTTAGATTGGCCCGTTTATGTGCGTAGTGACGTGGGTAGAGCTTTGCTTGTTGCGGCGGGGGGGAGAGTTTTCATTGGCGGAGCCCGCAGGTCCGGGGCACCAATGGCGGCATGGCACGGCACGGCACGGCACGGCACGGCACGGCACGGCACGGCACGGGGCGCCGCGGTGGAGTCCAGCAGCCCGGCAGGAACGGCCATAAAACGCGGTCCGCGTTGTCGAGTCCGTCTGCCCCCAATAATCTCTCGAAATAGCATCGCAGGCCGACTGTTGCAGCCCCGCCGGGCGGTACGCGAGCTAAGCTGCTAAAATTAAGCCGCATGACGCGCGGAGCCTGTCCTGTTGTTTGATGCGCGCACGGCACACGGGGCTGGGCGCCGCCATCTGGAGGTGACCCTCGTCCGCCCTGGCCTCCACCTGGGCGCCGCCTGGGCTGCTCCTGCTCGTTACAGTTGGTCTCTCTCTCTCTCTCTCTCTCTCTCTCTCTCTCTCTCTCTCTCTCTCTCTCTCTCTCTCTCTCTCTCTCTCTCTCTCTCTCTTACAGATCCGCCGCACCCCATCCCAGGACCCCACTTTGAGCCCCACCGCTTTTGATTCGGTTCTGAGTGCCGCTTGCCGCAGCAAGTCGTATTTCGTGGGCCTGGCGGCGAGGCGGGCGGGGCGGTACGGGACGGGGCGGTACGGGGTGGTGGCGGCGGTGGTGGCGGCGGCGGTGGTGGTGGTTTTACGGGGTGCATCGATATCTGGAGAGGACGGCCGCTGGCGCCGCTGGCAGGGGAGTGTCCTGGCGCGAGGCTAGCGAGGCTAGGCGGAGAGGGAAAGGGGCGGCGCAGTACAGTCATATGCAAATGGAGTGCACCACGCACCACGGCCCGGGAGAGAGGGAGGGCGAGACAAGCCAGACACACAGCAGCGGCCCGCCGCCGTGTCCTTCGTGGCCGCCGGCACCGTCTGGAGGCACCGTCTGGAGGCTCCGCCTGGAGGCTCCGTCTGGAGGCACCGCCTGGAGGCACGGCCTGGAGTCACCGTCTGGAGGCACCGCCTGGAGGCACCCCGGGGGCGCGCTGGCCGTGGCACCACAAATCTTGTCCAGGCTGCCCTCTAAGGCCAGACAGCGGAGGGGGCGGGCGAACATGTTGATCGGGGGGTCCGGCCAGCGCCAGGCGCCCCACGGCGCCCACCATACGGAGGCCGTACCGCCGTCGGCAGGGGCCCCGCTGGCGGTACTGCCCCACTGTAAGAAACCTTTTTGGAAAATTTCAAAAACAAAAGTGTGATATGAATTTTCCTAACGTTATGTCAGAGAACTCCAGACAAATTTGGAAATTTTCCAAAAACTGGATGAAATGATATTCTATGTTCGAATGAGTGTTTTCATGCCCAGCAATCAAACACAACGTATCAATGTTGAGCTTTGGAATTTTGAGAAAAGGCTCGGAAAATTTCAAACAATTTGGGATACAAATGTTCCTGACTTTTTTTTCAACAATTTCCAGAAACGTTTCTCACGGTGCCCAGTGTCCCGCAATTCCAGTGCCGCTTTAGTTTTGCAGAAGGAGTCGGCGGCCGCTTCCAGCCACACCGCGTCCGTCGTCCGACGAAGGTCAGAAAGGTGGCGGCTAGTGGCGGTAGCCAGCGAATCAAGGTAAGTGCGACTTATTTTAAATCCGTGCCGCGGCGGCGCGGACATCAGGTCGCGGGGCCGTTATAGCCGCCCCCTGCAATACTCGCGGTTATTTGGGCCCAGCCTCGGCAGCGTTATACCGCGGGTGACCGCCAGACCGAGTCCGTGTTGGCAGTGTGTGCGTGTCTGTGTTCTCTGTGTAAATGTCTGTGAATAAATGCCTGTGTGTGTGTGTGTGTGTGTGTGTGTGCGTGTGTGTGTGCGTGTGTGTGTGCGTGTGTGCGTGCGTGTGTGCGTGAGTGTGCGCGCGCGAGTGCGACTTACGTAAGGCAACCTTCAGTCACCGAGGTCAAGGTTTATGCAGGTCACCATGCCAAGTCATCGGCGAGACGCTATGGCTGCCCCTGACGGGGGCGTGGCGCGGCAGCGGGGCCGAGGGTGGGGCTCGAACCCGCGACACGACGGCGCCACAACGCATAACCGTGTGTGCTGCCTTAGTCTGACCCGCGAGGAAAAGGTTGTGCGATTCACCGCGAACATTCGCCAAATATTTCCCTTGACTCGATTTATTTCGGGAGACGACCGCTGGCGGTAACCCTCCTCAAACAGCTACCCGCAGAAAGTGGAACAAACAATAAGCATACCGACACGGGTTCGAATACCGCCGGCGACACGCTCCTGTGTTTATTTATTTATTTATTTATTTATTTATTTATTTATTTATTTATTTGTTTTCTTCTCCCAGTCCCCCGCGAACGCCGCATGGGGTGCCGCAACGGTGGCTGCTCCGCGACGGGGCGGGAGGGTTTCCAAACGCCAATATTGACATCAAACGAAGCCCTCCACGACAGCGGGCGCCGCGGAGACCCGCACCCGGGCGGCCGCGGCGTCGGCTGCTGCCTGCGAGCGCCGCCCGCGCGGGTCTTTGGTGAGAGGAAAGTGATCTGCTGACGGGGGCCCTGCGGGGGTGCGGGAGCTGCGGTGGTGGGCCTCTGGCCCGGGCCGCCGCCGCCACCACCACCGCCGCCGCCACTGGGCGGTGCGACATGTTGCCGCGCCGCCAACGCCCTGCGTTTTGGCAACGGCGCGGCGTGTGACGTCACGGCCGCGTTACGTCACGCTGAGGCGGCAGTGGTGGTGGTGGGGCCGCGCCCGGCCGCGCCCGGCCACGCCCTGCGGAGGGCGCTAAGGGCGCGTGACCCCGCGGGGGGCCCCGGCACGCGATGCCCAATCACAGCAACAAACGGACACGTAATTCCGCCGTCGCAGCCCGGCGGCCGCCTCCACCTCAAGGAAAAAGGGGCGAGAATAAAGGGGCGGGACGAGCTGGCGGGCGGCGCGGCGCGGCTCAGCGCGGCGACAAGTTTCCGAGGGTATAATAAAACTGCGCGCCTCTCTCGACCTCCAGTTTTTCGCCCCGTGCAGCGCGGCAGCGCTTCCCCCTGAAGAGGGCCGGAGGAAGCGTCGTGAAAGGGGGCCGGACGAGGGGTCGCCGTCACCCGGCCGACCCGCCGGCCCCGCCCCTTCCGGGCCCCCAGCTCCCGGAACCTGGGGCCCGGAAGACGCCCCCGCGGCCCCAGCGGCCCCAGCGGCCCCAGCGGCCCCAGCAGCCCCAGCAGCCCCAGCGGCCCCAGCGGCCCCAGCGGCCCCAGCGGCCCCAGCAGCCCCAGCGGCCCCAGCGGCCCCAGCAGCCCCAGCGGCCCCAGCAGCCCCAGCGGCCCCAGCGGCCCCAGCGGCCCCAGCGGCCCCAGCGGCCCCAGCGGCCCCAGCGGCCCCAGCGGCCCCAGCAGCCCCAGCGGCCCCAGCGGCCCCAGCAGCCCCAGCGGCCCCAGCAGCCCCAGCAGCAGCCCCAGCGGCCCCAGCAGCCCCAGCGGCCCCAGCAGCCCCAGCCCCAGCAGGCCCCAGCGGCCCCCAGCAGCAGCCCCAGCGGCCCCAGCGGCCCCAGCGGCCCCAGCAGCCCCAGCGGCCCCAGCGGCCTCAGCAGCCCCAACGGCCCCCAAAGACCGACCGCCGGGGGTCAGAGCGCAGAGATCCCAGCCACCGGACGGCCTGCCGATGGACCCCCGGCAGATTCCCCACCGCCAGGAGGCCGACGGCAGCTCCCCTTTGATGCAGTCCGCGGCAGCCGGCCGCCGGGGCCGCAGCGGGTCCGCCCCGCCCCACACCACCCCGTCGTCACCCCTCCCCGTCCAACACCACCCCGACGTCACCCCTCCCCCGGCCCCGCGTGGAACATCCGACGCGCCACGGCCACCCATTACGTATGCAGAGAGACGGCGGCGTGCTTGTGTGTGGTTCGGCGCGGGAATACTAATCATTTCGAGCCCTTCTGCCGGAGCCAAGTAGCCGATGGCAAAGATACTGCGGCAGCGTCGGGGCCGTGTGTTGTGCTGACCGAAGGCGTGCCGGGCGGCGCTGGAGCTGCGCTGGAGCTGCGCTGGAGCTGCGCTGGAGCTGCGCTGGAGCTGCGCTGGAGCTGCGCTGGAGCCATTTGCACATAGCAGACCCTCTAAGCGAAAACAAACCACGGCGGCTCATGGTGCCACTGGAAGCAGGCCGCGCCCTACTCCACTATAAGAAACTTTTTGGGAAAATTTAAAAATAAAAATATCGTGATATGAATTTCCCTGAAGTGTTGTCAGAGAATTCCAAACAAATTCCAAAAACTAAAAAAAAAAAAAAAAAAAAAAAATAGATTCTATGCGTGGATGAGCGTTTTCATACCGAGGAAGCAAACATCACGTAGCTTTAAAATTTTCAAAAAAAAAGGCCTTTCTTGGGCACAAAAGATCAAACTTTACCTATTTTGCTTTTCGCTCTCGATAAATTACAAAACACAAACATGTTTAAATAAGATCTTTCCTCCCGCCTTTCATCAGGTGCTTGTGTAACAAACGCGCCCAGACTCATTAATCAAGCAAAGGAGCGGCGTGCCAATGAGAGTGAGTTACGGCCCAAGCTCCAGCGGAAGGGGGTGGGGGTGGGTGCGGCGAAGACGAGTCAGGGTGGCACGAACAGTCAACACTTCCGAAACTTAAGCCGTAACTTATAAACAGCGATAAAAGCTGGACCGGGCCGTGTTAGGTCGTCTTGTAGGGTGAGGCGGGCTCGAGCCGCCGCAGCCTCCCGGAGTGCAGCCTCAGCCTCCAGAGTGTGAAGCGGCCGGCCGCAAAAACAACCAACAACAAATCATCGAATTTCACACAACGAAAACTCACAGGGGATTAATTTTTATTCTATTTTTCAAGCAAAATATGGCCTAGAGTTTTTTTCCTCTACTTGCAGGTTTTGTATCTCGCCTCATCTAAGACACCGGGGCAGTAAATCCTTCGGTAAGACGGTGAGGTCTGTCGGTATGCGATACTCAGCACTTGAACCGGGTTCCCTTTTTTTCTTTCTCACAAAAAAAGGAGAAGGATTCTACTCGCCATTATTAAGTCCCCGTCCCGTTCTATTTGAATAAAGAACATTATTCTTCCCCGTAAGCATCTCCATGCAAACAGCGTTGCCGGCCCGTTGCCGGAGTTTCCTTCCCGTGGCGTCGTTTCACTTTTGTAATTTAAAATTCCCGCCCGCGCGCCAGCCAGCCTTTTTGCATTTCTTGTGGGCGAGGCGCAGCGCGGCGCTCTAGGGGGAAGGGGGAGAGGGGGGATTCAGGCGACCGCCGAAACACAGTTGAGGAAGCCGGGGTCCCGGGGGGGGGGGGGGGGGGGGGGTTAGGCCCCTCGGATGACCTTGGAGGGGAGCGCATCTGCAGGCGACAGCTCCATATATATATATATACATACTTCGCGCGTGACCAAGGAGAAGAAAATGAGAATAGTCCGGCGTGCACTTTAACCGCGCGGCAACCGCAAGGACACCTGCACGCAAGCTATAACGGCTCCACACTACACGGATACGATCGCCGCGCGCTGCTCTCACTCTCTCTCTCTCTCTCTCTCTCTCTCTCTCTCTCTCTCTCATTCACTCTCTCTCTCTCTCTCTCTCTCTCTCTCACTCTCTCTCTCACTCTCTCTCTCTCTCACTCTCTCTCTCTCTCTCTCTCTCTCTCTCTCTCTCTCTCTCTCTCTCTCTCTCTCTCTCTCTCTCTCTCTCTCTCTCTCTCTCTCTCTCTCTCTCTCTCTCTCTCTCTCTCTCTCTCTCTCTCTCTCTCTGTTACGAACCTTATAAATATACCTATGCACCCAAAAGCCACTCCCAACGACACGCGGTTGCTCAGCTCTGTTTGCTCGCGTGTTTAGCGCTCGGGGGCTCGGCTGGGGCTCCACCGTGGGGGCTCCACCGCCGCGCTGTTGTGATATGCAAATTTGAAAAAGCTGATGTAGACAAGAGACGGGGTGCCAAGCCGAGGCTGAGCCCGGGCCGGCTGGGGGCCGCCTGCCACACGCCGCCCGCACCGCTGCCACTCACCCGCAGGGAACTTCCGGCCCCGGCCAAAATCACGCGTAAATTTGGCAATCACGTTTGGCTACGACACATAGCGCCGAACTGGGGAGGGTTGGGGAGACCATTACCCAGCAGCAGCCATAGCCGGCGGTCCCAGCCTCGTACGTCGCCTCGGATCGGGGCCTGCACACCCCAACCCCTCCGCCGTATCCATCACACACAGGCACAGACACACACATACACACACATACACACACACAGAGACACACACACACACAGCGCGGTGCAGCGGCCAACAGTCGGCATCTTGCCCCCGGGGCATCTAGCGATGGACAGCAGCATCCGTGATCCATCACACAACAGCGGCAGCCGGCCGGGGCCTGCAGCGGCGCCATGATTTATGGACAAAGGTATGAAAAATGCTGCAAAATCGGGTGCGCCATAGGGCACGATGCAGTCAGCAGGGGCAAAGAGGGGAGGAGGATGAGAGAGGGGGTAAGAGAGAGAAAGAGTGAGAGAACACGCGCTTGTTGGTGAACTGCTGCTGCCGCCGCTGGTACACTCCATTCGTCAAAGTCGGCGACGACTAGCACTTGTCGAGAAAGAGAGAAGAGATGGAGCAGCCGTGCGGGCACGCGCACGCGAGAGAGAGTTGGAGAAAACGATGGACCCAGAGAAAGAGAGGAGAGAGAGAGAGAGAGAGAGAGAGAGAGAGAGAGAGAGAGAGAGAGAGAGAGAGAGAGAGGCGGACACCGCATACTCGGAGCTGAATAAGTTCTCCAACTGTCGTTCACAAACGCAATTCACATGCTCCAAACGCCCCCGTTGTGGCGAGACACTGCCTGCTGCAAGTTGCTGGAACTGATACTGTGAGAGTAGAATGCGAGGAGTACTAGCAGCAGCGGCAGCAGCACGAGTAGAGTACTACTCCCGTGATTGCACTAGCTCTCAGGGCCCACAGGCGGCAGCAGCGGCAGCAGCAGCAGGGTGTGGCGTGACAGGCGCCTTGCGAGGAGGCCGGCCGGGCAAAGCCTTTGCCTCCGCTATTAGCTGTAATCCATGGCTTGCGTGCGGCCGCCACCCCCACCGCCACGCCATCAGATACGGTGCAGCGCCGTGCCAGCCCAGTAGTACGTGTCCCTCCCCTCCAGGCCGTAGGCCGTAGGCCGGCGAACCTGCCATTGCCTACCGTAACCGGCTCAGCACGCCTGCACAGCGAGGGATAGGCAACGAGCCCAACTCCCGCGCCTTACCATTGCCTACCCAACGGGCTCGCGCCTGCACAGCTCGGGGTAGGCAACGCGCCGCACACTCCGAACCCCGGTTGCCTACCTGCCAGGCGCTGGGCGGGGCCCTCGCCGCATGACGGCAGCGCCGGCAGTGCGGCCCTCCTCGGCTAAATGCCAGGTCGTCCGTGAGCCCGGCATTTGAGACGGAGCCGAGGAGGGGAGCGGACACTACTACCCCTACCGCTGCTACTCTCCACGAGATTTATTTGCCGGTCTCTGATTAACGCGGCGAGGTCGAGGCCGAGCGAACAATGTCTCGCCTCTCTCTCTCTCTCTCTCTCTCTCTCTCTCTCTCTCTCTCTCTCTCTCTCTCTCTCTCTCTCTCTCTCTCTCTCTCTCTCTCTCTCCCACCTCTCTCTATCTATCTCTCTCTCCCCCGCTCACTGCTGGCAGAGCCCCCGCCTCTCACCTCCCGCCTTCCTCTAACGGGGTGGTAAGTAAAAGGAAGCTCGTCTGTCCGTCTCTCTCTCTCTCTCTCTCTCTCTCTCTCTCTCTCTCTCTCTCTCTCTCTCTCTCTCTCTCTCTCTCTCCGCCACACTCGCACGTTGCATGAACTTTACGCCGTATAACCCCCACGGCCCCGCGGTCATGAAGACACCGTTCCCTCCGCCTACAACACGATGTATTTCAACTCCCCCCGCCCCTCGATCTATAGGAAGGCCTTGGCGAGGCGAGACACAGGGGCGGATTCCGTGTTCTTCCGTCATATGCCGACAAAACCTCCACATCTGCGGAGCCTGGTGTGTGTGAGTGTGTGCGTGTTGGTGTGTTGGTGTTAAAAAGGGGCACAGAGAGAGAGAGAGAGAGAGAGAGACAGAGACAGAGAGACAGAGAGAGACAGAGAAAGAGAGAGAAAGAGAGAGACAGAGAGAGACGGAGAGAGAGAGAGAGAGACAGAGAGAGGGAGAGAGAGAGGGAGCAACAGAGGGGGAAGAGAAATTAACGCGTACGAGCCACGCCCTAACGCAAGCGCCGCCATCGTGTTGTCTCGGGGGACGGCATGGCACCACGGCGCGGCGCGGCGTGGCGGGTAGAGGTCCGCGGGGGACAAGAAGTGTACACCTCCAAGCCGGCCGCCGCAAAATCCTTAAAAACTTTAAGTGAAAAACAAACAGCGCATGCGGCAAAGATAACAAGAGGAGAGGGACGCAAACCCAAGAGGGGAAGAGGGGGGGGGGGGAGGAGCGTGCAGCGCGTCCCCCCCCCCCCCTTCTCTAGTGGGCTGGAACTGCGATCCACTCGCCAGCAAAAAGAAAAAAAAAGAAGAAAAAAAAAGGGTGGAGGGGCGAAGCCTTTAATTCTGTGCGAGGAAGGTACCCCGTGCCTTGGCGTCCGTCTGAGCCGCCATCGCCACCCCCAAGTTTGCCGCACACGTACACGCGGCCGTGCGAAGGGGTTGGCGGGGGGCCGTGGGGCCGCAACTTTCGCAGTGGGGCTGAGCAACTTTTTTTTTTCCTTCTGCTCCCCAGCTCCTCTTCTTCTTCTTCTTCGTGTCTACCTCCGGACCTCCGGCAGCACCGAAGCCAGCAGCAGGAGCAAGAAGAAGAAGAGGGCGGGACGGACGGACCGGGCCGGGCGAGTCAAGCCGGCGATCATGTGGGATGAAACGCTGCGCGCGTGTGTGTGTGTGTGTGTGTGTGTGTGTGTGTGCGCGCGCGCGCGCGTGCGTGCGTGCCGTTCGCGGCCATTCTCTCCTACGGCTATAAAGCGGGAATTGGCTGCTCCCGCCAAAGGGAAGGGGGTGCAGAAGGGGGCATTTCGACTGACTACCTCAAGACAAAGTCTCCCCCGGGAGGAATACGGGGGCGGCGCGCCGCGCGTTAGTGCTGGGGCCGCCGGGGCACGACAGGCGAATGGTGACATTAGGGGCACACACGCCAAAACAGGGGCCACGCGGTCAAGCACGTCTGTGTCGTTGGTGTCCAATTGTGCCGCGGGTTGACGTACACCGCTGGGGGTGGTGTCGGCCGCCTCCGGGGCCGCCGCCTCCGGGGCCGCCGCCTCCGGGGCCATAGGCCGTGAGCACTGCCCTGGGGGTGGTAGCTACGCCGCTGTGTCGCAGTAAGAGAGCGCACGGGGCCGGGCGAAATGTGTCAAATGCCAGACTAACCTTCTTCTTTCCACACACACACACACACACACACACACACTTGCGCCGCACCCTCTGGCCCCTTTCCAGAGCGCTGCACCCCCGGACCCCCGCGAAGCTCGGCCGGCACTAAAAAAAAAAAAAAAGGGGGGTGGGGGGTCGATACGTCTCGGCCGGCGGCACTCGGCGATTATAGGCTGCCGATAATGGCTGAAACTGCTGGCCTTCTCCGGGTTCTCCAGGTTCTCCGGGTTCTCCGGGTCCCCCGGGTCCTCGGTGCTCATCGAGGGGTACCCCCCACGGAGGCAACGCTTTGGGGAGGACACCGAGGCTCCGGAATAATTTACAAAGCGAGAGCAGCCAGGTACATAAAGGCGTGGTGGCTATGGCGGCGGGGTGGACCCCCGTTTTTCTGAAACTCGTAAACCGGCGCGAGAGTGGTGCAGGGGGGTGGTGCAGGGGGGTGGTTCAGGGGGGTGGTTGAGGGGGGGGGGGTGCAGGGGGTCGGGCCGGGCCGGGGGCCGAACGGGCTCGGCACAAGCAGCTGCTCTCCGTAATAAAATCTAATGAAATTCCGAAGTGCGTCTCATCAGCGATCCCCTCCTCCGCCTTTCTTTGCCGGAGTAGTTTCTTTATCATTATAGGGGGATAAATTGATGACGAGCCGCCGCCCCCTCGGACTTACACGGCGGAGGAGAGGCCGAGAAGTGACTAAGCGGCGGCGATGCTGAGCTGCCTGCCTGCCTGTCTGTCTGTCTGTCTGTCTGTCTGTCTGTCTGTCTGCCTGCCTGCCTGCCTGCCTGCCCGTCTGCCTGCCAGGGCACAGCCTACCCGTCACGTCCAGGACTCGGACACAGCGCGACTCATCAACGCAGAGTGGGTCTGCAACGTCCATTCGAAAACGCGTACAGCCAACGGAGCTCCTCCACATCTGTAAACAGAATCAACTTGCGCAAACAGATTGAGCTCCGGCGGACAAGAGGGAGGGGGGGGGGGGGCTGCAGTACAGCGGGACCAGGGGAATGACGGCGTGGGCAAGAAGCAGTCCACACACACATACACCTTCCTGTCCCACCCCTTCCTCCGCCTCCTCCTCCTCTCACTCTCTCGGTCGACCTGGGACAAGGACAAACAGCCCACTGTGTACTCGTCGAGGCTGATGGCTCTGCTGGCCATAGGGAGGGAGAGGGTGAGAAAAGAGGGAGGAGGGGGGGGGGCAGGACACGGGGACTCAGCACACCACCACAGCAGCGCACTGTGGCCACGAGGACACCCAGTACCCGTTAGTGTGTGTGTGTGTGTGTGTGTGTGTGTGTGTGTGTGTGCTTTGCACTGCACGCTCTGGTGGGGCCCCAAATGTGCACTCTGGAAACTCAAACACAAAGCAGCCGGCGAGTGTAAATGCAAATGTTCGAAAGGGGGTTTCGGCAGAGCTGGTGCATTTAGGTGGCCAGCAGCAGCAGCAGCAGCAGCAGCAGCAGCAGCAGCAGCAGCAGCAGCAGCAGGCGGTGTTCTGCTTAACAGGTGACCGCTGGCTGCCGAGGTCAGGTATTTCCCCGCTACAGTCAGGGCGGCACCGCCTGTTCCCCGCCACACCGGGCGCCACTACCGGCGCCTCAAACCCGACCCTTGACCCCGTTATGTTTTTTTCCCCTTTCTTCTTCTACTCCCGCCATGCCTTTCCTCCCCTTCTCTCCACCCTTCTTTCTCCAGACGTGTGGCGCCTCGCTAAATTATGGACGGCCCCCCTCGAATCGCATGCATGTGCCTTAAAGCACGCTCAGCAGGGAGGAGGGGTCATCCATAAATGATACCGCAAGATACACACCGCGGCACGGGCCTGGGCGGCTCAGTAACAGCAGGGTGGAATTTAAGGGGCTCGGATTTTTAGAGCAACGTCGGATGAAAAAGACAACACACACACACACACACACACACACACACACACTATTTTTAGCCATACGCCAGTTTTCGCGTTCGCGTTGCCCTGCGTGAGCCCCGCAGGCCCCTGGGCGGTAGGCCGTCCCGCTCGGCACCGGTGCTCGCTGTGCTGCCTACGCACCGCATGGCGGGCGCCAGGCCCCGGCCGGACACTGCGCGGGTCCACGCCAATCAAGCGCACTCACCTGCAACAGAGAGAAAACAAAATATGTTTGAAATCGTTTCGGAGAGGGAACGTGAAGCTACATATTCAGATTCGATTCAGAAATTATCGACAACTCTACAGATACCTCGAACGGGCACTGCGTTAACGGCCGGGTTCAAGTTGTGGCAACTCGACCAGATTTACTGAGGTGGCTCCTAGCATCATTGCCAGCCGCTGCACGAAGGCTAGTGAAGTTGCCACAACTTGGTCAGGTGTTTCAAGTACTTAAAAGGTACTCCCGACGGGTCTGCGCAAACGACGGGGATCACGTTGTGGCAACTCGACCAGATTTACTGGGGTGGTTCCTAGCACCCCCTCCCTTTTCCCCTCTCTCTCTCTCTCTCTCTCTCTCTCTCTCTCTCTCTCTCTCTCTCTCTCTCTCTCTCTCTCTCTCTCTCTCTCTCTCTCTCTCTCTCTCTCTCTCTCTACCTCCCTCGAACGATAACGCCAGTTCCTGCCGCACAAAACAAACATATCGGCCAAGGCGTCCATGCAAACCGTGACAGCAGCGGCCAATCACGCCACGCAAATCGGGAAAACATTTGTTTTTCCCCGGAGAACAAATAACAACAGAGAGAAACCGCACGGCGCGGGCCAGACAATGGGAATGGGAGGCGGTAGGGGTACCCGGGTACCCGCCGAGGGAGTGAGACGGAACACAAATGACCGTCTCCGGGAATCATCGCCGCGCCGCAAAACCCGCTGCGAGAGACGGAATCGCGTTGCGACGACAACGGAGAATAACGAGACCGGGGAAGAGGAATAAAAATATAGAGGACGCAATTACAGCAGGGCGACGCGGACGGTGCCGCTCCGTCGGCGCCGCAGCCTGCCCAACTACGGCAGCGAATTCGTAATATTTTTTTATTTTTAATAATAAATATCATACTAAAAAGCAGCAGCTTGGGTGCGGAGCGCAGATGCGGCAGGTGTTAGAGGCGGTGGAGCCAAAGAACAACCGCTCGGCCCCATCTGTAGACGCTGACGTCAGAGCGGACATAATGCACTGGCCGCACCAAACAAAAAGCCACCCCCGCAGTTCCCAGCAGCGGTGCTGCGCGGTGCGCCGGGGCACGGCAGGCCATGGCGTTGGGACGTGCCGCCGAGGCAGACAGCCGCGGGCCCACCCGGACCGGACCCCGTCAGACACCTCCCAAGCCGGCGTAGGGCGGCAGCGCACGGCGGCAGCGCACGGCGGCAGCGCACGGCGGCAGCGCGCCGCTCTATTTCCATCACGTCCGCCCATTACAGTCGTGCACAGCACGCCGCCGCTCCCCCGCCGAACTCCGTCGCGTCTGAAGGTGTGGCGGAAGGGGATGGGGGAGAACGTGACGAGCAGGTCATGAGATAACGGCCCAGAGTAGTAGTTTTACAGCTGACGCGGCAGCGCCAGTCCGGCTGCTGCGAGTCTCATTCGAGTCTCATTCTCGGTCTGCTTTTCGCCGCATCACCAATGAGCGGCCCGCGACGACGACGCGCGCTCTGCTGCCCCATAAAAGTCACGTCACGTGACGAGCTTTCCAGGTCCTCGCCGACGACGCCAGCGTCCTCCTCCGCCAACGCCAAATCAGGCCGTTCCCATTCGCTGTGTGTGACCTTCGGCCTGACCGCAGCATCCGCCGGGGCCGGAGACGGAGGCGGGGCGGCGGGGCGCGACGGCCACGCGGAGGCCTTTCGGGCGACGCAAAACAAAACAACGCCCGAACCCGCGTTCGAATCCCACAGACCGCGGACTATCATTTTTAGAGACCGTTTTATCGCCGGTTTCGCGCTAGCCCACTACCGCCACTAACACATTTCGCTTCTGCCGACCCGCCCCCGGCCGCCCCCGGTCGCCCCCGGCCCACCATCAGTTGGCCACTTTGGTCGCGTCGAGAGGCCATCCCATCCTCGGGGCCTCCAAAGGGGGCGGATGATGTACCCTGATAAACAACACAGTATCGCCCCCACTATATCGCCGACAGAGATCCTCTCCCTCTCTTACACTCACCCCCTCTCTCTCTCTCTCTCTCTCTCTCTCTCTCTCTCTCTCTCTCTCTCTCTCTCTCTCTCTCTCTCTCTCTCTCTCTTAGGGGCCCGGCCGCCGCCGGTCGCTCGTTTTTGCCCGTCGCAGTTTGTAAGCCATAAATGTGATTTATCGGCGAGGTAGGCACTAACTGCCCGCGCCCCGCCGTCCCGTCCCGCCGCCTCGACTGTGCTGACCGGTGTTTTTGTTCGCGAAATGTGTCGCGGACCACGCCGGCCGAACCGTGTGCGTGCGTGTGTGTGCGTGTGTGTGCGTGCCGCGTGTGCAGCGCAAGAAGGTGAGCCACAGGGCAGCCCTCGTGGCCCTCAACCGGTGACGCGTGGGTTTCTTTCATTCATTCATTCATTCATTCCGTTCGGCGCAAGGCCAGCGCAAAACACAGCCGACCGCCCGACCGCTTCGTGGTGAACCAGGGCCCCGCCGCGGTGAAGTTGTGTCCGGTGGGGCCCGCCGGGGGGCCCCGGGTGCTTCCGGGGCGCGGGCCCGCCGCCGTCTCACGCCCGGTGCGTTGGGAGAGAGCCGGGCTTTTCGCAAACAATAAAATCCCTTAACGACCGAGGAGAGCCGCGCGCCTGCGGCCGGCCTGGCCAGGCCTGACCTGACCCCCCGCCGGACCCTGTCCAGTCCCGGCCGGCCTCCGGCAGAGCCCGGCAGAGACCAGCAGAGCCCCACGGCTGACATAATTTGAGTTAATGGGGCGGCCGCGGACCCCATGAGAGCTAGGCAATCCACCACACAATCACGCGACGCTGGCCGAGGTGACAAAGAGAGGACCCGTGCGCGGTGGGGCGCGAGGGTTGGGAGGGGAGGGCGCGGGGGTAAAGAGGCGCGCCGTAAGACAAGGGGGGCAGGCAACAGAGCCTCGGCGTTAAAGAAGAGGCGTGTGGGCGCGCCTGGCGCTCATTAAAATCACATTAGCGTGTGGGGCGGGCCGCGGCGGGCCGGATTTAAATCGGGGGGCCGCAGTGGCGGGCCGGAGGCTGCGGAGGCCCCGCGCCAGCCCGGCCGGGCCCTGGGCCTGGCAGTGCCGACTCCAGATATTGCAGAGAGCTTCCCGAATACATTAAAGAGGCGCAAATTGAGTCACACTGTGGAAGTGTGCGCGTCGCCGGCAGAGGTCCGCGGAAATGGAAACGCCAGAGAGGAGAGGAAATCAATATGGCCGGCTGGCCGGCGGGGCCCGAGCCGTGCCGTGCCGTGCCGCCTTGCACAGTGCAAAGGCGGCAGATCAATCTCAATTTCAGCGAGGCGCCGGCCAGCCAGGCCCCCCAGGCCGCCCCCAGGCCGCCCCCGGGGCCGCCGCCGCTCCAGTCCAGGCCGTGCCAGCAGCGTCGAGTTGTGCAGCCAAACTGAAACCAAACTGATGAGATGGGGCAGGATGGGTGGTCGCCTGCAGCAGAGGGCCCTGCCGGGGGGCAGGCCGGGGGCCCCGCCGGGGGTGGGGGGCTGACCCTGCCGGGGCCCTCCCGTCCGCTCGCCCGCCCGCCTCCGCCCGCCTCCGCCCGCCCGGCCCGCGCCGCCTTGTTATGCGAACTCGAGCGCCAAGTTACACAACTCTACGGCAAAGTTTCGGTCATCCAGCAGCGGCAGAACCGAACCGAACCGAGGCACGGCGCGGAGCGGAGCGGCGAGTCCTCAGTCACCTGCTCTTACGTGCGTCCACAGCGGCACAGCGCGGCACAGCGCGGCACAGCGCGGCACAGCGCGGCACAGCGCGGCACGGCGTCCAAAGCTCTCCAGGCGGCAGTGGAGTCGGCAAGAAGAGGACTCGGAGGAGGAAAAACGGTCTCGGCTGGGCTCAGTACGACGCGGGCGAGGGGCTTCTTCAAAGGCGGCGGCCACGCCCCCACCACACGCGCCAGGCGCGCCCTGGCGCCCGCCGAGGTCCCTTGACCAAGGCCATGCCGCCATCACCAGCGGCAAAGAAAGAAAATTGGGTTTCCTCATATCTCATTGGGAGAGTGCGTTGCCAGCGTCTCTAATATTCTCCGAAAGACTCTTTTCAGCCCCCCCCCCCCCAAGCCGCCCTCATTAGCCCCGGGAACATCGCATGTGTGCAAATAGAAGCGGGCGGGAGGGGCGGCCAGAGCGAAGGGGCGGGGCACGAAGATGGCGGTGTGAATATTCAGACGGAGGAGATATTACTTGTTTCCTTATTCATACGAGTCGTCGCGCGCAGACGTCTCTCTCTCCGCGCGCTGGCTGGGGGCTCCCACACTTATTCGTTCGTCGTCACCGGGAGACAAAAGTTGCTGATTCCGGTGTTCTCCCCTCAGTGCACTCTGCTAGTATGCCAGGCGCCTTGCCCTTCAAAGATGCCACACCAACGCTGCATGCAACGGAAGATATATGACATGATTTTTTTTTAAATTTGGAATTTTAAAAAAAATTAACGATTTTTTTTTCAGTGGAAATCTTCAGTCCAATTTCATATTTTTCCAAAAATCTACATCTTTAAATAGATGACACAAACGATTAAATTTTTTTCAAAAATCAGGCTCTTTCCGGCTACCCGTCCCCGAAACCACCCTCATCCGTGCGACATCCATGGGCGGAACAAAGCAAAGCGGGTACCCCGCATGGACAGCCAGCCCCGCCATAAATATGCCAGTGAGGCCCCTTAATCAAATTTACGATATACTCGTCGCCCAGTTAATGCTTGCTGCCCGATTGGGTCGCGTTATCACCCCGGGAGGTGGCGGAGGCCCCCACCATGCACCAGGCTGGTGCGGAGGTGGCGCACTGGTGCCGGAGGCTGGTGCCGGACAGGCTGGTGCCGGAGGCTGGTGCCGGAGGCTGGTGCCGGAGGCTGGTGCCGGAGGCTGGTGCCGGAGGCTGGTGCCGGAGGCTGGTGCCGGAGGCTGGTGCCGGAGGCTGGTGCCGGAGGCTGGTGCCGGAGGCTGGTGCCGGAGGCTGGTGCCGGAGGCTGGTGCCGGAGGCTGATGCCGGAGCATGGGTCCCGCTGTTCGGAGCGCCTCCCTCACCGCGTCTGGTTAGGCGTCGTCCATAAAGAACGCCCGAAATGTCTCCAGCCAAAAAATCGCGCAAACGGCGACGCCGCGCGCCTGCGAGTGCCAGGGTAGGCCAGCCCGCTCAACACGCGTGCCTGCAGACGTGGCAGTTGCCTATCCAGCAGGGGCCAGTACGGCGCAGACTATCGCACTTCGCGGACCGCGCGGCACAAATAATAAAAGAATAAAACCGCCCCCGCTGTTCGTATTCGAACCCGCGGGAGCAGAGCTACGGGGCTCCCCCGCTGCCGCTGCTGCCGCTGCCGCCGCTGCTGCATGTGCTTGGAACGCGGCCAAACTACCGGGTACGCCGCAACGACCGCCGTCTCCAGCGGGGGAAGGCAAGGCGAGGGCAGAGGCGGCCCGGGGCTGCTGGCTTCGGGCCTCCCTCGTGTGTCGGACCCCTGAAAATCTCGTAAAATATCGCAGCCGCGCGCACCGCTCACGATCGCGATCATGAACCGTCCGAGGCACGCCGAGAGGAACCGGCTACAAACTACGTGGCGCAGCCTCCACTGCGAAAATAAACTCCTAGGCGGGAAAATCGAGATGACTACGACCGAGTCAACTTTGCGATTTTGCAGTAACTTTCTGATGTTGTTGGTGTTTTCTTTTTTTGTCGAATTGTCGGTTTGATTATCGTTTGCATTAATATTTTTTTTTAGAGAGAGCGCAAGGCTTTTTTCGGACGGCCCCCTTGGCACCGCCTGGCGTGGCCGAGCGAGGCCGAGCTGTAGCCTAACAGCGCCCCGGAGGCGGCGAGCCCGATCAGATGAGATCGCAGGGGCCGATGGAGCCAGGCGGAGGCCTCTGGCGGGGGCCTGGGCCTGGCCACACCAGAAAGCACCGCACCGCGCGCTACCGGATCGGTACCGACCGGGGGTGTGGTGTTGTGCGTCCTGAGACACGCGTGGCAGCAGCACGAGAGAGAGAGAGAGAGAGAGAGAGAGAGAGAGAGAGAGAGAGAGAGAGAGAGAGAGAGAGAGAGACCATAACACAAATGAATGGGAATGCCAGGCGAACCACTCTCTCTCTCTCTCTCTCTCTCTCTCTCTCTCTCTCTCTCTCTCTCTCTCTCTCTCTCTCTCTCTCTCTCTCTCTCTCTCTCTCTCTCTCTCTCACTCACTTCCCCACAAAAGGCGCCGTATTTCTACATCTCTCCTTTTCTGTCTCCGCGCACCCCCGAAAGCCAGTCGTCGCCGACGTCGTCGTCTTCGTCGCGACGACCCGATTCCTTTTTCTCTGCCCCCGACCTTCTATCTCTCTCGCCCTTTCTCTGCGTCTCTGTCTGCCCCTCCCCCCCCCTTCTCTCTCTCTGTCTCTCTCCCCGAGATGAGATGGAAAAGAGCGGAGAGGCTTTTGGGGGACACGGCCATAAGAAGCAGACGTAAGGGGGCGGGACGGGTAGCCGACGGGGGGCCGACGGGGGGTCGACGGGGGCCGACGGGGGCCGAGGGGGGGCCGGCGGGGATCCACGGGGGCCGACGGGGGCCGACGGGGGCCGACGGGGGGCCGACGGGGGCCGATGGATGCACACTACGGCCGCAACACACCACCTGCAATTTCCCCCGTGGTTTCCCGACGGCCGCCGCATCTCGCAGCGTATTTCAGCTGTCTGCACGCGCGCGCTCGTGTGTGTGTGACTGAGCGTGTCGGCGTCCCGTGCGCCTCGGCAGACGAGCGCGAACCACTACCGACACACACACAACACACACACACACACACACACACACACACACACACACGCGCAGAAAGGAAGAACAAGAAACAAAACGCAGCTCATTACGCCTGATGGGAGATGAGAGATGGCGATTCACTGCACACACACACATGAGGGAAACAAGAAGGAAGCGAGAGAGAGAGAGAGAGAGAGAGAGAGAGAGAGAGAGAGAGAGAGAGAGAGAGAGAGACAGACAGACAGACAGACAGAGAGAGAGAGAGAGAGAGAGAGAGAGAGAGAGAGAGAGAGAGAGAGAGAGAGAGAGAGAGAGAGAGAGAGAGAGAGAGAGAGAGAGAGAGAGAGAGAGAGAGAGAGAGAGAAAGGGCAAAGCATTCACCAGAGAGGGCGCGACACTCGTCTGGGCCGTGCGGGTGCGCACCCATGTCTATGGCCCGAGCGCCTGCGCGCAATAGGGTAGGCCAGCCCGCAAGGCACGCGTGCGCGTAGGAGCCGTGCCTGCCTACCCTGCAGGCGCCGTGCAGTGCCGGTGCAGCAGTGCCGGCGCCTCCTGCCCGCGCCGGGACGGGTAATCATCTTTCATCACACGTCAGCGCGCAGTACCCCCCCCCCCCCCCTTACCCTACAGCACGGTTCAGACACCACGTGCTGGTCCAATCCTCTCCACACACACACACACATACACACACGTGTTCCCGTGACACCTCGACCCCTCCCGCACCACCTAACCCAACCTACCCTATAATACCGTAGGCTATCGGTGTCCCAGCCGGCCCAGGTAACTTTCGCTGAAATGACGAGAGATTCTTCCCTCGCGAAAACTCGACAGCGAAGAAGAGGAAGAAAAGAAGACGGAGGCGAGAGGATTACACGAGAAACGTATGAGAGGAGAGTCCGTGGCGGAGAAACAAAACACATTACATGACACGACATGCGTATGGAACAGCGGTACACATACGCCGGTGAGTATCGCAGGTAACCACGGAGAGGGGGGCGAGGAAGAGGAAGCGAAGGGGAGAGGAAGAGAGACAGGTAGAGGACGACCTGCTCGTGTGATAAAGACGAGGGTAGTAGTAAGAGAAAAGAAAAGGTAACTGCTGTAATAAAGTGGCGTGGTCAAGGGGGAGGAAAAAGGAAGGAAGCGTAGAACGAGGCGGACTCTGAATGGACGTGGGGGTTCGGGTCACGACCAAATCCACTCGGAGGGTAAAAAAGAAAAAAAAGGAGGAACGCCACGAATAACAAGGCCAATTTTTTTTTCCCCAATCCGTGTCAGAAGCTGCGGGTTGACTTGGTTAGGTTAGTCAGGTAAGACGAGAAGCAGAGAGGGGGTAGAAAAAAAACCAAGTGGGGATCGAGGTAAGAGGGGAACCGGAGAAGGACGGGGGTTACATAGCGAGTGGTTATCTCAAGTGCAATTTGCATAATTAGGCTGCATGGCCAACTTTCGAGTCGAGCAAGGGAAAGTACGAATATAGCAGCAGCAGCAGCAGCGCAACGACCAGAAAGAGGAGGAGGAAAGAAGCCCGAAACGTAAGAGCTGTGTTAGAGAGAGGCGGGCGATGGCCTCTCCTTATCTCCAGCCTACAAACAGCAGGACAAAACATATGAAGAGGGCGTCGAAATGAATGACAACACGCCGAGGAATGTGTGTGTGTGAATGGTCGGTGAAGATGCTTCAGCCGCAGTCGCTAACATCTTTTCTCCCTGCAGACCGGGCCGGGGCCACGCTCCCTCCGGCCGGCCGGCGATTGACAAAATAAAACGGGGGGACGAGAGGACGAGAGGGGGGAGAAAAAAAATACAAACTTGATTGCAGTCGCTGTGAGCGTGTCGAGATAAATCCGTTCAGCGCGCGCGCACATACACACACAC